>SMSQ01026225.1:182643-205997 GCA_019453375.1 Ctenoplectra terminalis
AACCAATTTTTCTCCGGTTCTATTTTTTCGCCAACTCATTTTTCATCTTTCACTTTTCGGAAGTTAAGACACAGTTACGCTAATTATTAATTTCTCCGACCGTGAACTCGCTACTTTCACAGACACGTCTCCAAAAAACAAAGCATCTTAATCATCGTTGCAACGCGGCTTCTCGCCGCTTAAATCATATTCCAAACAGTGCCAAATGTTTCGCGAGTTCACGAACGATTTACATAGTTGCGCAACGCTGTTTCTTTGTACTACCTGTTTCTCGTTGCGCGAGCACGGTTCATTCAGTGACGAACCGTGAGATCAGACCCTCAAATTTCAGCCGGATTTTCGGGAATCGGTGCCAACGAGAAGCGTGGATGTCACCGATATCTCCGCGAAACCGAAATAGAGTTCGACCGCGAAACTTGTCTCGGGTAAATTGCCAGCTTCTCCGCTCGTGCTTTCCAAGGACACGTTCAAGGCCATCAGGGTGTTCACAGAGGTCTTTCCAATCCGGAGAACGCGTTCTCCGTAATAATTTCCGATAATTAATTTTATCTCAACGATACGGGTGCTAAAGATGGAAGAAAAAATTGGAATAAAAAAAGATTGCGATGAAAAACGGTTGGGAAAAATTAATCAAAGCGTTGTTCGTGAAACGTCGATAGTGTTGCAACAATTGTCATCCGTCCAATCGAGAGCAATATTATTTTTAGAAAAGGTTTGATAACGTTATCGTGTTTGCGACGGATAACGATTAATAAAAACATTTTTCTTTTTTTTTAATATTCCTTCGTGCTTTTTATACTCGTTGAGTCTGTATTCAAAGGAGGGATGATCTTATTTTTGTAATTAAAAAAAATTCTCTTATCTGATAGATAAAAGGTAACAATCTGTAGAATCAATTTTNAAAATTAATCAAAGCGTTGTTCGTGAAACGTCGATAGTGTTGCAACAATTGTCATCCGTCCAATCGAGAGCAATATTATTTTTAGAAAAGGTTTGATAACGTTATCGTGTTTGCGACGGATAACGATTAATAAAAACATTTTTCTTTTTTTTTAATATTCCTTCGTGCTTTTTATACTCGTTGAGTCTGTATTCAAAGGAGGGATGATCTTATTTTTGTAATTAAAAAAAATTCTCTTATCTGATAGATAAAAGGTAACAATCTGTAGAATCAATTTTTTGTTCTCAATTTTCTTGCCTAACTTTGTAAAATAATTTGTCAGAGAATGTTTGGAGCAGAAGTTTGGTTGACAGATACAATTTATATAATTTTAACGTTAATATAAGGTACAACTTGGAGTGTTGCATCGGTTGCACGCGACAGACACGTTGCACGCCGGTAATCTAGCGTGGGTATGCAGATTATTTATAAGCGCATCTGCTGAGATGGCAACACACTGATGAGCTCTGGTTAACAAAAGAAGCTAACGTTGTTATTGGCGCTCGGGATCGCTTTAAGACACGTTGTGTCGCTTCAATGTCGATAAAGAAATTCGGAGTGGGATACAAGATGTCTTTGACTGATATCTTAACAAAATATATAGTAAAAAGCAAGCTTGAATTACATAATTGCTTCGGAGAAAAAAAAGGAAGCAAAGAGCGAAGGATTAAAATTTATTCACGGGGATATTTGTCTTCGATATTTTTTTAATTCTCAAAAAAGGTGCGAACGAGATTTAATTCTATACGCTTCAAAATTCTCAAGCATATTTTCATATATTTTCTAAATTCTTGATAAAAGGTACGAATAAAATTTAATTCTTTAATTTAAAATTCATTTTCACAATCCACTCTAAAATTGACTTTGCTCTAAAACTTAAACCCTTCGACCAATTTTCTTCGTCAGAAGAACCCAAAGGCACGATCGATCCTCCACAAAATTCTAAGAATCGTAAAAAAAAAATCTATCTCACAACCCACTCGCGAAATCCAATTTGGCTACCTCGTGTCTCTCATCGGCCATTCTCTGCATCACGGAAGCGTTCGCCCGAGAAATTGCGCAACGTTGACCGTAGTATCCAAAAGTTCGCGACAATACGTGCACCGTTTCGAATGATGCGAACGCTATTTCTAGTCGCTGAAAAATAGAAACACTGCCACAGAATTCCGCCTAAAAATTCGACCGTTCGTCACGTGGACCACGATGCAACAGAGTAGTTTCCTAACAAAATTAAACCCGTGCGCCACTTGTGAATGTCTCGTTGGTCAGGCTGGTCGTCGAGCGTCGCGACGCCTGTTCCAATCTGTTTTTTTCTTTTTTTTTTTTTATTTATACATATATATTTTTTATTTTCGTGGTTGCGTTATCGGTGAACGCGGTATCGAACGTTTATCTTATCGATTTACCTTGATTTGGATCCGATGAGTTAAGCTGTCCATTGAGCGTCGAACGTAGTTCGAATTCGATGGTCAAGGAACGTTGGTGAGTCGGGGAGTTGTCTTATCGTCGTGGATAGTGATATGAGTTCTCGGCAAGATGAGCGCACCGTGGCCAGTGCATCGCGGCGTGATGCGGCGGAAAGTGTTCGATCGGTCGCACGTGGTAAGTGGTGAGATTGATGGAACGGTTCGTTCATTCTGTGTCCGTTAAAGGATGGATTTTGTTACTTCTTTGGTGAGATTGTGGTCGGAATTTTTGTCCGTGGATTGTGCGAGGTGTATTTAACAGAGTTGTGTAAATTATTGGAGGCGGACATTGGAAACTTAGGAGATGGGGTGACAGAGATTTAAACGATGAATTCGTGATTGTAATTTTTATGCCTGGGAATTGTGCGAGAGTGTATAGGACAGAGTAGTATAAATTATAGGAAGTAGAGATTAGTTTGAAAAAACGGGCGATAAAAATATTGAGAATTTGAAAAAGTGATGGTGAAAGTTAGGAATGTGAAAGAATGAGAGGTGAAAATTAGGAATGTGAAAGAATGAGCGGTGAAAATTAGGAATTTCAGAAAATAGTCGATGGAAATTACGAGATCGAAAGTGTGGATGATGGAAATTAAAATTAGAAAAAAATGGACGACGGAAATTTGGTTACGTTTGGGTTAGATTAAAAATGTAAGAAAATGAGTGGTAAAAATTAGGAAAATTCTGGATAATTGACTACAAACAGGAAATCTTTCAGGAATTTAGGTTAATTTCGAGAAAAAATCAAGACATCGTGTAGAAGCTCGCTATATAATCAAATTCCAATCGAGAAAGTACAATAATTGTTTTACACTGTTCGGTAATGAAAGAACGCAGGTGTTCGATAATCATAGAAAGAGCGTAATTTATTGCCACGGTCCGGGAAAATCACTTGGTATATCCAAGTAAATAAACATTTTGATCACACGGCACATATGGGCTATTTCTTAAATCATTGGAACATGCTAGTGTGATCGATGCATTTCGTAGTGACGTTCGGTCTGGCGTACTTGATAAGATTAAGGATGATGATCTTTTTAAAAGTGTTTTGATTACTCTTACGTGTATTTTATCTTTTATCAAATCAAACCAAATCAAATCAAATCAAATCAAATCAAGGAAATCTTTAACCGTCCGTAACCTAAGTTCTGTTTGCTTATCACAAACAATTGCAATTAATTACAGTTTCTCACTTTTATTTGAAACTCTTTTAACCAAAATCTTTCAACCAATAACAATGAACCGTACAATAATAACGTTGAATAGAAATAAATTTTTTAGGTAAAAAACAAACCGTTGGTCCTAGATTGATCAAAACCCACCCCTTAAAAACCACCCCCCAGTAACCACAACAGATTGTTATTGATCATTTTCGTCGCAATCTTCTGTAACCATTATTCGACGAAATTTCACAATGATATTAGCTCAATTATTCGCATTTCTCCGTCGAATCGCGCTCTAAAGTCCATCGCGAGAAGATAAAGGCCGATCGCTCGCCACGTGGGGAACCGCGTTTGGAGGGGAATGGCGTCCGCGCGCAAGGTGGCAGAGACGAGCGGAACCCGGAGAAACCCGGCTTCGTGACGACACGCTCGGATTATATTTAGAGAAATACGTCAGAAGCCGCAGCTCGCGGAGAGGTCGAGCCGCGGCCGATGAGCTTTCGACAGGCCAGACTGTTATGGAACTGTGTCGCGAAAACTCGTCCCCGAGGCTTTCCGCGTCGATCCGCTTTGATCGGCGTCTCTTCTTTGCTTGGCCACCGTTGTCATTCAGTATTTATTGGTACACGAGAAAGTTCTTCACTTTGGTGTGAATATTCAGTGTCTTTGTTGGTGTTGTTAAATGTAGCATTTTATTTTTTATTTATTTTTTTGGTTTTTTTTTATTCTTATTTTAATGATAATGGAAATGCAGATGATGTGGTTGCAATGGAAGATTGGTGTTAGTGTTGGTGCAGTTGAAAGGGTTTTGTATTATTTTTTGTTTATCGCTCTTTTTAATTGCAACGGAGATATTGAGGCTGTAATTAAAAAGAGGATTTTCTTATTTCGTTTTTTTTAACGACAGGAGAAATATAAAAACTGTGATTGAAATGGAGAAGGATTTACGTTGGTGTTGCTAAATTAGGGATTCAATTCTTTTTTTTAGTTTTTTTACGATAAAACGATGGGGCGATTGATCCTCATCGAACATCGATATTTAATTATTTTCTCCTTCTGAGGTTGTATCTTTCCGCAGAGTCACTCTTGTGATCGAATTAACGCGTCGTTGGGTGCAATTATGCATTGATTTTCCTCTCTCTCAAATCGGAAAAAAATCTTCCATTCTTTTTTTTATCTTTCTGTGTTCTTTGTATATTTCGTACATTAAACATCCTCCAATACAAAAGAACAAGAGTCTGTTCCTAATTCTAAAAGATTCTCAGAAAAAAACATCGCAAGTTACACCTGCTAAATACCTTTGTTTCTTCCCGTCAATCAAAGTTCGCTTGAACGCTCTAAATAGTACACAATTAGTATCGCCGAATTCTCCAAGCTCTCGTTAAACTTTGATCACACTTTCGCAGAAGTGTTTCGACTAATAAAGGTTCGCGTGTGCTCGTCGTAACGATGAAACGATGGAAATATGCTACTGGAAACACACAGTAGCACAATTGTGAGCAGCGTCGCGATGCTATCTGTGCTCGTCTGGGAATTAGCGTCGTTATTAGCCAACGCGGCGTAAGTGGATCTTCGATGATGCGCTAATTCTTTGCAACACGCATCTCGATGTTTAATATTCTGCTCTGTGGATCACGTCGAACACGCTACAGAAATCGTTTGTTAAAAAGATTCTGGAGTCACTCGAGTGTTTAACAATTTTGTTCAAATTTAATTTTCGACGTTCTTGAAACTTTAATTTCGGTGATTCTTCTCGAATTATTTTAGCGTCGTACTTTTTATATCGAAATTCTGTGACGTTTCAAATTTCCTTTCCGTTTGGAATATTCGCTGTAGCTATTTTTTAGCTATTTTTAACTTATTTTTTAGCTTTAGTTTGGATTTCCTGGAAAAGTATTTTTAAGCATCGATTTCCCGCAAATATATGTATTTGGCTGTTTTCCTGATAAGATGTTCCAAAGTTATATTTTCAAGTATTTTTCTGTAATATTTTTTTTTCGCGTACATTCTCGAAATAAAATTGCAAATGTTGGATATATTTTTAAATTTTTACTTGGGTGTTGAACGACTCTCGTAACCGTTATCTTTACGTTGGTTGTTCCAAAATACATAAAGATCATTTTATTCGACTCTGGTTCTCGTAAAAATATTAATAAACCGTATATTTTTGCCTGCCGCAGGAACAGAGAAGCTTGAAAGCTGGCGACCTGTCGCATCAGGAGAGCAATAACATGGCAGCGTCTACGATGAAGTTGCAAAGCGATTCCTTCAGTTCGGAGAAGGTAAGAAGAAAAACGCAAAAAAATATTTCAACACGTCACATTTATCCTGACATAAAAATTCTCCTTTCATATCTCAATAAAAATAAAAAAAAACAATTCTTATACATTCCTTAAAAAAGCAACGAAGTACTGACTCATTTACAAACATTTNTTTTATATCGAAATTCTGTGACGTTTCAAATTTCCTTTCCGTTTGGAATATTCGCTGTAGCTATTTTTTAGCTATTTTTAACTTATTTTTTAGCTTTAGTTTGGATTTCCTGGAAAAGTATTTTTAAGCATCGATTTCCCGCGAATATATGTATTTGGCTGTTTTCCTGATAAGATGTTTCAAAGTTATATTTTCAAGTATTTTTCCGTAATATTTTTTTTTCGCGTACATTCTCGAAATAAAATTGCAAATGTTGGATATATTTTTAAATTTTTACTTGGGTGTTGAACGACTCTCGTAACCGTTATCTTTACGTTGGTTGTTCCAAAATACATAAAGATCATTTTATTCGGCTCTGGTTCTCGTAAAAATATTAATAAACCGTATATTTTTGCCTGCCGCAGGAACAGAGAAGCCTGAAAGCTGGCGACCTGTCGCATCAGGAGAGCAATAACATGGCAGCGTCTACGATGAAGTTGCAAAGCGATTCCTTCAGTTCGGAGAAGGTAAGAAGAAAAACGCAAAAAAATATTTTAACACATCACATTTATCCTGACATAAAAATTCTCCTTTATAAAGGAATAAAAAAAACAATTCTTATACATTCCTTAAAAAAGCAACGAAGTACTGACTCATTTACAAACATTTCCAGTAACCAAATTATCAATTCATAAATTCACATACGGAAAAAAAAGAGGGAAAAAAAACTAAAATAAAACACCGAAGAGAATTAATATCATTTACAAAAATTCCTCGCTTCCAAGAACTCAACGTTTCACCCAATCCCAGAAAAAAACCGCTCAAAATAAATATCCCACAGTTTTCCTCGAAAACCCAGGATACCAAAAATCGGTAACGTTCCGAACTATATCGATGGACCACGATGATAACGCGGGAACCTTCGATGGACACCGTTCGAATTAAAATTTCTCGGATTTGGCTGACCACCAAGCAAACATTTAGAAAGCACGAGAGTCCTGTGCCGTTTAGCGGCCATATATTTTGTCCGCCGGTTTGGCACACGTGTAGGCCACGGTCGGGTCTCGACGCTTTTCGCACATTTATACGCGAACCTCCGCTGTGAAAAGTGGGATCCACGGATTTAAACGGTGACCAACTTGCCGGCAGCGTTCAGTCTCTCTCGATTTCCCGCTCGGTAGGTTCGCCATCGTGTTCCGGAAGGCGATGGAGGAAGCCATAATGCGGAAGTGCAGCCTTGACTCTAGAATGGTAACTGTTGTTTCGAATTATTGGCTCATTTTTGTTTCTTTATCGTTTCATAATTTTTACGCATTTGTATTCATTGCCATCGGTGATCCACGTAGCACAGAAAGTTGAATTAATCTTCTGTAACACTGATATAAAAATTAAGTACTCGCATAGGTAGAGTAATAAGAATTTTAGAGTGACGATAATATTTTTTTATTAATTGACTGATATTAGTTTTTGTTTTTGTTAACTTCGTTAAAAGATGGTGTCAATTGATCGTCAAATTGTTACTTAAATGGAGTTAAGTGGGTAGACGATGGCGTGGAAAAGTTTGGAATAGACAAGTGGAAGAGTTTAGGAATATTAATGTTCGATTTTGGATTAGAGGTCTGTTGGATGTAACTGTGTCGCGCTCGACGCGTTACGTAGTGATACAAAAATAATAAAGATACCCGGAGCGGACGTGACACAATCGTGATAATTCTATGTGACGCCAAGTTGAGGCAGATTCAGCGCCAATCTTGAATTCCTGCTCTAAAGATTGATGATACCCTTTCCGTCCGGTGATTCGCTTTCGAGCAACTTGGAAGCTGAGAGAGAATTATTTTTCAATTTAAAAAGGAGACTAAGTTTTCTAAATTTGTAACATCTAGCTAATTATCGTTAATTATAAAAGAAAAAAATAGTAATCCTGTAAGTTTCGATTCCTAATTTTCTCTTAAAAATCTCCTTCCACTCTTCCCTCGAAACTCTCTAACTTTTCGTTACTTACAAAAACACAAGGATTAAAAGAACAATTTTCCCTTTCAGAAAGCCATGGCAGCGCAGCAACAAAGACAAACAGTCACCTCGACTGGGATCTACAACCACGAGAAACACATTTCCGCAGCCAGTTCGCAATCAAGCATCACAATCGCATCCAAAGGAGTCACTTCAAAATCGTCAATGATCAGTGCAGCGAATGCAGTTAATCAGCTGATGAACGGGATGAGAGCAGGCGAGGACGAACTCCTCTCTCTACCCCTGGACGATCTAAACCTTCTCTGTTCAAAATCAAATCCTCAAGACGTTGATAGAGCTATCGCGAAATACTCCAGTTTTCTGGACAGTTTCGTAGAACGTTTAAAGGCCAACGATGGCAAAAATGGCAAAGCTCCCTTGCTTCTGAACAGAGTAAACGAAATAATCAGGAAAGCCTGGGCGGTGCCCACTCATGGCCACGAATTGGGTTACACTCTGTGCAACACTCTCAGAACAAGAGGTGGTCTTGACCTGTTAATGTCCAATTGCGTGGCCAGCGATGAAGCTTTACAATTCTCCTCGGCCAGGCTACTAGAACAATGTCTGACCACGGAGAACAGGGCACATGTAGTGGAACATGGTCTGGAAAAAGTAGTAAACGTTGCCTGCGTGTGCACAAAGAACGCCAACTCGGTAGACCATTCGAGGGTAGGCACTGGAATCTTGGAACATCTGTTCAAACACAGCGAAGGGACCTGTAGCGACGTGATCAGGCTAGGTGGTCTGGATGCGGTTCTATTTGAGTGCAGAAAGAACGACGTTGAAACGTTAAGACACTGCGCTGGAGCCCTGGCCAATCTGTCCCTCTATGGCGGTGCAGAGAACCAGGAAGCCATGATCAAGAGAAAAGTGCCTATGTGGCTGTTCCCTCTGGCCTTTCACAACGACGACAACATTAAGTACTATGCCTGCCTAGCGATCGCTGTATTAGTAGCCAATAAGGAGATAGAAGCCGCGGTGCTTAAATCTGGTACCCTGGACTTGGTCGAGCCATTCGTCACCTCGCATAATCCTTATGAGTTTGCCAAATCCAACCTGGCGCATGCACATGGTCAGAGCAAAAATTGGTTAGAGAGGTTGGTGCCAGTATTGAGTTCGAAGAGGGAGGAAGCTAGGAACCTAGCGGCCTTCCACTTTTGCATGGAAGCAGGTATTAAGAAACAGCAAGGCAACACTGAGATCTTCCGCGCGATAGGGGCCATCGAGCCGTTGAAGAAAGTAGCTAGTTGTCCTAATGCGATCGCCTCCAAGTATGCAGCGCAGGCGTTGCGTTTAATTGGAGAGGAGATTCCTCATAAACTCAGCCAACAGGTGCCCCTGTGGTCAACCGAAGACGTTCGGGAATGGGTGAAGCAGATTGGATTCGCAGAGTGTGCTCAGAATTTTGTGGAAAGTAGGGTGGATGGTGACTTGTTGCTACAGCTGACAGAAGAAAATTTTAAGGAGGATATTGGTTTAACGAATGGGATTAGGCGGAGAAGGTTCACCAGAGAATTACAGAACTTAAAGAAGATGGCTGATTATAGTAGTAGAGACACCGGGAACTTGAATAGTTTCTTACAATCGATTGGTCAGGAGTTTTCAATCTACACGTACAGTATGCTCAACGCCGGCGTTGACAAGGATTCGATCAGGAATTTGTCCGAAGACCAACTGTTGACCGAGTGTGGCATTGCGAACAGTATTCACCGGTTGAGGATATTGGACGCCATTAAGAATATGCAGCACAACCAGTTGGGTTCTTCGGAGGATGAATCGCCGGACAAATCCTTGGACGTGTTCGTTAGTTATAGAAGATCAAATGGATCTCAATTGGCCAGCTTATTGAAGGTCCACTTGCAATTGAGAGGTTTCTCTGTGTTCATCGATGTGGAGAGGCTAGAGGCTGGAAAGTTTGATAACAACCTGCTGCAGAGCATCAGACAGGCCAAACACTTCCTCCTTGTGCTAACGCCCAAGGCTTTGGAAAGGTGTATACAGGACAGCGAGTGCAAAGACTGGGTTCATAGAGTAAGTTTCTGGTTCAATTTGTTTTTATGAGATAGGATAGTTAATGGTATCGTTGAGAGAATTACTTATGTGGAATTGGTATTTGCAGGAGATTGTAGCAGCTCTACAGTCGCAGTGTAATATAATTCCCATCATAGACAACTTCCAATGGCCAGAGCCTGAGGAACTTCCCGAAGACATGCGAGCAGTTTGCCATTTTAATGGTGTACGGTGGATCCACGACTACCAGGATGCTTGCGTAGACAAGCTTGAAAGGTAACTTTTAACATTCGTAAAAACTTACAAAAACGTAAATTAAACTTTATAAAAAGTAGCATTTTCGTTGCCTTCGAGATTAAATAATTTTTACATTTAAAATAATAACTGATTAGATCTTTGAGGTGCCAGATGTCGTTTCCCACTATAAATAATTCTCTCGAGTGTCTGCTAAATCTTCAGTCACGTGTGTTAAATTCTTTCTTAAAATAAAAATCCTGAACGCTTTGGTTCCCAGGTTTATGCGAGGCGAAATACCAGTCAGATCAGATATTCCAAGAAGTATCGCGTCCAAGGACGTGACGCAACCAAATACATCGGGTAACACGAACATTCGACAACCACCGAACTACCAGCGTATGCACAGCAATGAGAGCAGGGGTAGCGACAAAGATTCGACAGGGGGGCGAGATTGACTAGAGGGCCCGCCCACGGCCATACCGAGCAGGTAACTATAATTTTAAATAAAGAATAACATCTATTCAGTTAATCAGACTCTTACTAAAATTTGGGGTGCAACACATCTAACTTAATGTGTTTTTATTTCCATGCAGCCAGGATTAACAATCGCGCTAAAGACAATCAATCACTAGGTCAGTCGAGGAGATTTAATTTTTTTTTATTCATGTTTTAATTGGTGTCAGTTTATATCGGTGTCCTATGAGATCGTTCTCCATGTTGTCTGCTTATTGGTGTTATTACTGTACTTTGTTTTAATTATATTATTATTATTTGTGTGGCTATACAGTGTACGCTTGGTTATAATTGAACCTGGAATGATTTCTAAAAAAACAATTACACTTGTGCTCGTGTTATATCATTTTAACACAATAATAGTTAAAGAAATCATTCTAGGATAAATCCATTATTTGTACTCAATCTGAGAACAAAGTAATGTTTATTCATTACCTTCCACCTTGAAGTAATAAAATTGGGAACAGGGACTGCATGATTATATTCGTAATTACTGTATCAAGATAATTGTACTCATTCGTTGGTCCATATGACTCGAATCTACGATGGTTCCTATTCACATTGCAGGCTTAGAAAATCGTCGAGTCCGTCCCGTTGGTTAATGGGCTTACCGCCTACGTCTCCGCGATTGAAGTTCATCCACACACACCCTGGAGGAAGTCCAGTGCCGCGAAGACCTCCGCGTCATCCCCCTTCTCCATCCACCAGATCTCGTTCGTTGGAATTACTAGATCAAGACGAGAAGAAATTAGTCTCTCCTGTTAGAGAACCAGAAGTACAGTCGAGACCAAGGTCCAGAAGCTTGGATGGTTTATTAGACGAAGATGGTATAGTACCAGACATGAAGACTGAAGAGTCGCCTAAGCTAAACGAAAGCAAAATTGACTCTAGAATGCTCCTGGATACTTCGGACAAACATTCTAACGATAAAGTAGAAGATAGCCCTTTTAAAATTATACTACAAGAGGCAGAGAACGAAACGGAGGAAAGACCAATTAACAATCTTCATTCTCAGAGTTCCAATAATCAAGAAGCAAAGTCGAACGAAGATCAAAATCCAATACCAGTTCCTAGGCAGCGGATGAAAACAGCTGCTGAAGTAAAATCGGAACCGGTTACTCCTACGCATCAAGAAGGGGCGCAAAAGTCATCGAGTTTCGAGGCGAGCAGCGACAAAGAGGAACATCGTCCACCGGCACGACCACCGAAACCAAATCGATTCGTAAGCGTGGATACAGCACTGTCGGCTGTAGCCTCTGGCATGGAAGACGAAAAGGAGTATTCACAGGCAAGCTCGGAGAACGTTAATCCTTGCAATAGGAGCACAGAGCTGAAGGAACGATTGGTGGTAACGGGAAACAGCGACAAATCGACACTGCTCAAAGCAAAGAGCTGTGGTGCGGGGCTAGATTCCGACGAGAGCATTTCGTCCAACGAGTACAAGCCCAAGTCGAGGGAGCAGGGCTCGTTACTCTCGCTTCCGACAGGGGCCGAACCCAAACGAAAGAAAAACTTTATGGATAAATGCGTGAACAAGGTGCGGTCTTTCATGAGAAAGTAACTTCCGTTGAGTTACGGTGATACAAAGACTTGTTATTTAATTTTATGATGGTTAATTATAGTACGTCAACGTGTTATCGAACTTGGTGATTCCAACTCACTTGATTTCACGGTCAAGTGTCTTATATTATTCGCTCGTCGTTCAAACTGTTTTTCTATTCTGTATTGGAAGAATTGTTTTCGAGATGCAAAGACTCGGTAAACAGCACTTCCTTTACCAATTTTTTATCTCGATGATGTATTGTATAATGAGTGTACATATTTAGGATGTTCGAAGGAGAGAAGGAAAAAGAAAGAAAAAAAACAGTATACAGTTTTTTGAAAGTCATTTCATTACTAGCCACGGGTATAAATGATGTTTGAAGAATGTACAGCGAATAAAAAAGAAAGAAAAAAAAATGGTTACGAAGCATCGCCATGATAAATTTACGAGCTATTGTAATTTTCACCACTGTACAATGACAGGCAGCATAGAAGTGTAACTAATGTTGTGCCTATTACAAAGTGTCTTCTTTAATGTTCAGGAATAGGAGACGCGAAATTTTTCTCCGATATACACGAAAGAGTAGCCTGCTTTTCCAGCTGGCTTTTATATTTCCTTATCGAATTGTATTATATATATATATACATATATATTATAAATGCGTAGATAGGTAGCATTGTTATTTGTAATACTATTTTTTAGTCGGTTTTTTTTAGAATACCATAAAATAACGTTCCACTTGTGACACCTGTTGCGAGTGATGGCAACTAACCCGTACGAAATAACAAAGAAATTTTAACGTAACGACCGGTTACGCTATATTTTATTGTTTAATAAGCGTTTTTACTGTATCACTTTTAATTGATGTTATCTTACATACATAGCAAGTTCGAACAAAAACCGTACGAAGTGAACCTTACGAAGCTTCAACGTGTACTATTCTAAGATCCTGCCTAAGAATCGAGAAACGTATATTTTACCAAAGTTTCGTAAAGTAAACGTAAGAATTTTATCAAAAGTTTGAATGTTTCCCATAAAATAAATTTTATTGAGCAAACTATTACTGGCCTGATTTGTTATCAACGAAAGACTCACAAGTTCATATACACAAAGTTCGTATAAAATATTTGTTCAATTTAACACAGAATAACATGTATTTATTAATTATATTGAAATATTATTTATAATGAAATATTACAATAATCATCGGTATAAAAAATATTAACATTATTTCTATCCATTATTCAATAATGTCACTTCATAATATTTACACATACGAGCAGCTAAAGATATGGTGTCATTAGTATCAAAGTATCAAAGTATAAAAATATATTAAATATCGGTAACTGCGTATAATACAATTTTGCTATATAAGCGAAAAGTTAATTATTAAATAATTAAATTCCTTCATTTATTTATAATGTCACCCCTTCCTCTGAGCCGTCTCATTAACCTTACATCTTGAATTTGAAGAGTCACCCGCTTTGCATGCATTGACAATAATGTACAGTCTTCGAAGAATTGAACTATATAATGTTCGCTCGCCTCTTGTAGTGCTTCAAGCGCACTTTCCTGTATTCTACATACAAGATAGAACATTAGTATAATATTAAAATAATATTATTAAGTTACGTTTTAGAATTTTAATATTAAAAGTTTTACCTGTTTATGTTATGATTTGGAAATAAATCTATAATAATTTCTCTAACTAAACGAGCAAAAGGTAGTTTTGGTAGGAGCAGTTTTACAGTATTTCTGAACAATCGAATTTCTTGTAAAACGCGCGTCTTGTAACGTCTACGCCTGTCTACTAAAACATGAGTCTAAAAAAGAAAATTCAAAATAATTAATAACATTTCATACCTAGCGATTAACTTATCATAATGTGATTTTAATATCTTTATATAGCATTATTAAATATTTTACACAGTATACCGATTTGAAAGTATCATTTGAAGATTTACTTACGTTCGATTTATTGCTACGGTGTGAATGTGAACTGGTGTGTGATCTAAAATGATAATACTACATTTTTCACAAATTTCATTTAAAAAAAAAACAATATTAATATTAATATTTTATGTGACAATATCGCTTATACCAACAACCCGAAATGTGTATCATTCGTGCATATCAAATTAACGGTTCAATGAAAAAAGGTAAAATATTTCCTTAAACTGCTACGCTTCGTTAAAAAATAATTTCATAAAAATTATCGTACACGATTTCTAGTATTCAGATTTCACTAAAAATATCAATATTCGATACGTCAACTCTCTATATAAAATGTAAAATATCGACCACGTAAAAATAACTGTAAACTAACCTCGCAGAAGATTTTCGACGTACCATTTTTCCTATCTTTCACTTAAACTGTAACAAACGGTAGTTTTAAATACTTTGGGAATCGGTGAGTAGTTTACACCTTATTTAACTAAAGCAATAAGTCATAAAAAAAACAAAAACATAATTAAAAACAATTTCACTGAATGGCGCCTAAATGTGAAAAAATTGGCGGGAATTTCACTGGTCGAACCCATTTGGCGCTGAACGCTTAGATTTAGGTGGCACCCGAAGCAAACTGCTTCGACTCGTTTCCATCACTCTATCACAAACGATGTAAAGGATAGATCTATCGTGCAATGAAAATTTGTATCGCCCGGTCAAGCGGCTATCGAGACAATATTACTTATTTTCATGTCACGTGCGACACGATAAAACGGCGCTACCGATACGGTAGGAATTATGATTATGTTTAAATTTATGTTTAGAAGATTCACGTTTAATGAAAGAAGATTGTCATTTTTAAGGATACAATATAGTTGTCTTTGTTAGATATTACAAAAACTACCAAGGAATTCTAACGGGTCATACGTTTCTTTCCACACACGACTGAAGTTGTTTGTGCACACGTGAGCGTGCAACAAGTGGTATACTACGTATATCTATAATTATCTTTGATGAAATCAATCGATGATGATACAAAAATTGAACACAATACTGCGTAAAATAACGTTTATTGATGGTCTTACCTATGTACATTTTATTATCACAATATGGTACAACTGTGTTTTATTTTTTAAATGCTGAATAACAAAGTAACAATTTGCGCATCTTTATGATTTAACAAGTACTTTTTTCAACTGTACTTTTTTTACATATTTGTTTATAAACGTTGTTTTATTCTTTTTCTCCGTTAACTCTGTCGACGTACTAAATGAATTCAGGTCCTGAAGAGATGGTAAACTAACTGTTCCTGTAAGTGTTGTATATTCTTTTTTATTATTCTCTCCCTTCTTGAAACATTTTTTCTTTGTCCATTGTAGAAACTGATTGTACACATTATTTGTTTCTTTTACGTTATGTATATCGGTCAATTCAGAATGGCTAGAACTTTCATTTTTGTTCAATTCTTTTTTATTATCTTTTAGCTCAAGTTTCGATATTTCCAAAGGTTCGACATATTTTGTACTTTCTTTATCCACTTTACTTTCATCGCTTATATCCATGTTACTGTGCTGATCGTCCTTTACAGGAGAAATTTTTATGTTTTCTGTTATCTTGTTCGGAGCCTGCACAGAGTCTCTCAATTTTCCCCAGAAATCATACAAACCCACTCTATTGTAATCCAATTTAAACATATAATTTAATTGTGCAGGCAATTGGCATTTCTCGTACAAACATGGTACAATTTTCCTTTGTTTTTTATCTACGGTAAAATATGTATTAAAACGTAAAATTATAATTATACAAACTATATTATTTAATAAATTGGTATCATCATTTACCAATGCCTAATGCTTGAGCGTAGTTTAAAAAGAATTTATTTGCTGAACTTTTAAGAAAATTTGACGTTACTATGACAATTAATCGATTACAACGTTCTGATATCAGAGTCATTACAGCTTCGTGCTCAAACGTAACTCCACCAATTAAATCGCGATCTTTTAAACAGAGCTGTAAAATATATTTCATTTATAATCGATTATCTTCACATACACCGAATTGATATTAAATATTTACCTTTAAGTTGTACTGCTTTTCCAATTTGTCCACCATCTCTGTGGCAAAGTTAATATCTTCATCCGCGTACAATAAGAAAGCATCATAATATTGATTTTCCAATCCTTGTCTTAGCCTATGGAGGTCATCTGTTAAGAGAATGATACAGTTAATGAATTCTAATCGCTTTAACTGGCAATATAATATTGTATTTTATACATTACTTGCCTACTGTAAGAACCTTTTCATCGATATCATTTGCAATTACTTCGGCCGATGTCTGAGCCTTTTGCGATTGTTCCAAATATCTTTCGGCATCTTTTTCTGCGGTATAAATGCGATAGGACAAAATTAATAATTTAAAATAGAATATTTAACCAAAGCTGTCCATGAAAATTACAACAAACCAAACAGTTCAAATGTATCGTCCAGAATGTCCCATCTTTCAATTTCCTTCAACGCAGTTCGAAAATCCTTAAGCGTGATATCTTTTTGTTTATGCTCCCAAGCTGTTAAAATATACGCGGATGGATCCGGATGTGATATCAGTAATGGCATTATTTCTCCGCTTAATTTGCACAAATGTGCGAGGCCTCTCCAGTCTCTGAATATTTAAAGATTTATAAAAATTGTTACCTTTCGCACGATGAAAGTGAAACTTTGAAAAACTATAAATCAATGAAATATTGTATCGTTAATTTTATAATTACCTTGGCAATCCATTTTCAGAGGGTAAAATTTTCGGAGGATTCAACAGCGTTGAAATAACTTCTTTGGATTCAACGGACAGTGCAACAAGTGGCACACTTGACAGATCAACTGTCATTTTTACGTTTCACTTAACCTTAATTTATCTTTTCACCAACGGAATTATGTAAATCTGTCAAGTGTTGATTCTTTATCACGCGTATCCGATTTTGGTAGAAAAATAATACCAAAAACGGTAGAAACGATAAATTAAATTTTTCAACGTTGAATTTATATTTATTATCGCGGTGTTCATTTACATTGAACAAAGACATCCTGCATATACGAACTTGTAAACATAATATTATTTAGTCCATACATTTTCACCGCGATGCTTCGATTGATCTTTCTTTTAACTATTACAAGAATCAACCCGTCTTTGAGAAAGAATTATCGTTCATACGTTTATTTCGAAACGATTTCTAAGAACCTAAAAAATATGATCCTCTGATGGCCAATCGGAGTTGGACGATAGAAAAAAAGTAGAAGGAATTTCATTAAACATCTTAAATATTTGATTAAAAATTTTTCAAAAGTGAAACCTTCGCGTCGAAACTTAAACGAATATTTATACATTTTTCGATATCAAGAATCCATTCAAATTACTTATTCGTTAATTCGGAGAACACAAAAAAATAATATCGATATAAACGGTAAAACTATTGTTTGAAAGATAAAAAAAGAAAAAGAAGAAAAAGGTAAATCAAAAGAATGGATTCTTAAAGTTGAAAAAGTGCGCGGAAGGGGTAACACGCAGTAGTTTGATAAATTTCAAGGAACGTTTGGAAAGAATTTGTTGGACCAAATAATCATGTTTAAGTTCTGGGAAATTAGAGTAAAATCGACGGAAAATGAATTAATTCGCAAGTAGACCGTGACGGCGCTTCTGGCGCCAGTAATTGTCACTTTTCCGTTGACTGTCGTGCGAATTCGTGCGAACATTTCGCGGTGCTCGTTCGTGAATACTGTGATGTTTTAATTGTTTGCTTGTAAAATATGTTAATTGATTGTACACGAAAGCATCACGTCACGTTTAAATAAGGTACGATATCCTTACGTTATGTTTCAAACGATACCCGCTAATCTCGAAGAGGTTAACCTTCCGTTTGACATTTTTTTAACGTCATAATGTTCGTTTTCAAATGAAATTCCTAATTTGAAATGTATTATTTTTATGCGCAAAAATAATAGATCTTATTTTTATGCTCGTTAACGAACGTCAAACTCTTATCGCAATTATTGCGTATTTTGCATAAGTGCGTGCGCAATCAAGTTTCGATTTCGATTCAACGTACCGTAACGACTTTTCGATTGTAAATTTTGAATTTTAAATGCGATACAGGCATGCTTTTCTGGGTGAAAAGAATTGTTATGAAATTAAATCGAAATACGAAATTTGAAAATTAATTGTGCGTTGAAACGATTTTGTATTATTTCGATGTTAATAACGATTCGTTTTTTTTTTATATGCAGTATTGAATCTAGTATTTGGTAAAAAATTGTAATATTAATATTTCGTATACTTTTATTCATATGTTATTATTATATTAGTATTTTATAGAAGTATCGATGTATAACTTTATTTTTTATTTTTTTAAACGTGTTAGACTTTTTCCCTAATTTTACTAACCCCATAATTTTCATGTTTCAGTGTTACATAACTGAGCGCATACGTAGAAGATGACCGATCCAAAGCCATCGGGAATAAGACCACCGTCAAAAATTGGTCGACCATGCAGCAATTTACCACCAAGACCAGCAGTTCCACCGTCACCTCCAAGACCATCTATGAGTGAGTCTTTGACAAAACTTTCGCTTATATTACATTGCGTACGCATGTTTTGAAAAATACTATACGATTTTACTCATTACTTCCATAGCTTAAGTGTTCAATGTACAATTGTCCTTTGCGTGTAAAATTTGACAGAAACTTGAAAATATTTTTAAAAAGTTACAATTTAATTGTATACGATTCTATGGACAGATTAAGGAAATTTGTCCGATAAAGTAATACTATCGCACTGAGATATCGTTTAACTACACAAACAGATCTACGACTTATGATATCGATCTATAATATATTATAATTAAAATGAAATTTTTTTGTTCCATTTCACAATATTAATTCATAAATGGAGAAGAACAAGAAGAAGAAGAATCAATTTAAACATCTCTATTTATAATTTGCATTGGTAGCAATCGATAAAATTAAATCAAATGAGTCTGAAGAATCGTTGAACGCGATTCGTACCCAGTACACGTGTGAATCGATCGAGGAAACGATACAAATAAAGGGTTAGAGTGATTCGAACGGGGCTCCGTTAATTCCCCACACGGTGTAAACGAGTACGCCCACGAGACCCTGAGAGGAACGTGAACGAATGCTTTTACAAGCCTGAGCCCGCGAGCTTCTCGCGAGTCGTTATTCCACCTCTCAACGCAACGCATCTCGTCCGAGCAATCTGGTAAATATACCGACTTCTCATTAACAACCGCTGCGATCATTATCGAGCATTGTGAACGGTTTGTTTCATCGGAGAGATCAGTCGGAACGATAAAGTAAATCCTCTTTAATTTTAGTATTACTAACCGAACAGTGGATCGTTAGAATGATAAAACCATTTTGCTTTTTTTCAAATAATTTATTGCATCTGATAAGCTTCTTCTTTGAATCCCCTGTGGTTTTTTTTCTATTGGAGTCATTGTGCGTTAGAATTGGTTTAAGTGGATTCTTTGTATTCATCATTCGTTCTGTAAGGTTCATCGTTTATTTTTGGAAATTATATTCCTTGATGCAATTTTATTTTGTGTTTTTCGGTTTTTTCTTCAACCACTAAATCCAGTGAATTAAATTAGCTGTTAGGTGCAAAATACTCTTCTCTGTGTATGTTTCCAATTTTTAAATTATCAGGTTCCTTCTTCGGCTCTTAAGTGCACATATTTATTTCTTACTTCGCATACTTCTCAGAGATGAGTAACATAAGTCAATGATTCCAGAACCTCCAGATCCCTCGAACTCTGCATCAACTGCCCTTATCTGGAAACCTGTGAATATTCCTTAGTCTCTCCAAACTCGAACCTGTTCCAAATATTATCATCGCCTGTGCAACCCCCTAAGATATCTCTGAAAACCTTACCAAGTAAGTACCAAACCCTTCCTTCATCTTTCTCACTTACAAGGTTCTCCATTCATTAGCAAATACTAAACCTTGATATTTTTCTAGAACGGCGGTACGAACCGCAAGATCCAGATAGCCCGTTCGATTATTCACAGCGCACAGAGCGGAAAGACGCTAGCCGCGTACAAAAGCGCCTGGTCTCGCATCGAGGGCAGCTATCTTGCCTTATTGGTTCATCCAGTGGCTCGGTTGCATCGCGGCTAGGAAGGGACCGCGGCGCGTGCAGTCAGTGCAGTCATCATTGCATGACGCACACGAAGTTATGCAATCCACGTGTGTTTATTGTATGCTCGATTTCCAACCGTGCGTTTCGTCTTTCCTCCCACGTGCTCGCCACTCTTCCCTTTTCGGGAAGGGCTTTTCGCTGCGTCCACTTTGCACCCATGATCGGCCGCGCGCGAATCGCCGGCCAGGCTCGGGTTTCGCAACGCGATAGGAAAGCTCAAGGTAACGATGTCAATTTTCGAACTGACGAGGAAATATATGCGTGGATACGATTTCCCGATACTTGATATTGATCGTAAGGAAGAACCTTCTGTGATGAGGGAAAAGGAAGAAAAATTGAGTAGACGTTGGTGTCTTTTGGATTTTCATTTGAGTGCACTTGCCGGTTTAGTAGTATAAAGTGATTAGGGATGATTGGTTTGTAATAAGCGATGAGGTTCAGGTGTAGTGTTGCTGATATTCTGTTGGAAATTTAGAGGACTGGAATTCCCTTTTCTGGTAATAGTAAAAATAAAGAATAATTAGAGTTTTTTGTACTTTAAAAACCTAGAGGGTTCGGAGTTCTTTTATTAGTGACAAAAATGAGTAAAACTGTGCCTAAGTTCTGTCCCTTTCTAGAACTACCTTAAGTTACCCTGTATCATTCTCTAATTTTTTAAAACTGCAATCGATTAAAGGCATTGGTAGAGCAAAGGTTAACAATCTTTCATTCTCTTATTTAGACTCGTCTATAGTCGCATCAAATATCCATTCTCATTGCTATTAATTACCTTCAATGTAGACCATTTAGAAAGAATGGTACCTGTCTGATACCAAAGATCTGTTTCCGTTTATGGTTCTCGGTAATCAACATTCATAAAATTCTTTAATCGAGTAGTTGTCACCTGCGTAATTCCAAAGTTGCAAACATGTACAAATGTTTACACGTGTTTTTTCTTCGGATCTCATTAGCATCTCTACATAGATCATGCTAGTTTAATGTGACGATTTTTCGTTCTGACGTAATCGACCTCATGGTGTTCGATAACACCGTGTGACACCATCCGCTAAATATGGATGGCGAGACTGAGGATATTACTCGTTTTAGACTTCTTTGATATTTACATGGTAATAGCATCTGGTTTTTGAGACCGCTTTGACGAATTTCATTTACCGGCTTGCTGGCGCCACTGACATAACTCGATGGACCGCTTTCTTAATTTGTTTTAGCGATCAGGCATCATTCAATAATTTTATGCGCGTTCCCTTGATATCTTCTTAAATAACTTTATTACTCGAAACCTGAATAAATCTTATTGTAGAAGTTTCTTTTTTCTATGAAGCATTTGTGCTTTATAAATTAAAAAGCTTTGTATTTGTATCGTCCATTCTATAATTTATCATCTACGATAATTTTTTAAATTAAGGAATCTTAGCCAAATAGGATGTTACTGTATTAACGAGAACTTACTCTATTAATTACCAAAGTCTCAAATTGCTTAAACACTTTTTTACATGAATTTTAATTAATTTTCAGTAGGATTACGTTCTAGAAAAAATCAAAGGACTTTCTCAATTAAAGAAACATCTAGATTTGTAAAAAAGAAATGCACCTTTTTAAGCTTGAAGCCTCCAGCTAGTGATTCCCTAGCAAAGTAGCATAAATTTGATACATCAGCGAATGACTCGTTGAGCGTGATTGAAAATCGATTCTGTAGCAAAGATTACCTAGGTCGCGTTACCCATGGCATTCATTAGATTAAATTCCAGGAACAAATTGCTACCTGACGACCGTAGTAGTAATCGAATCGCTACCACCATTAACCTTGTTTACATATGGATCGTCCACATTCGAGCGGAACCGAAGTATCTTGTATTGTATGACCACTTGTACGGATCTAATTACAAGAACACCACGTGTCAGGCGGTCAAGGTGCTTGACACTACAGAGAGTTTATTTTGGTTTGATTTCGCTCTAAAAGTAGATTAAACGAAGACTATTACTTTATATAGCTGTCCATTGTATGTAGGATCCACCTGAACTTAATTGGTCGCTGGACTTGCATCGTTTCTTCTGTGTAGTTTTTTTTTTTTATTTGTGAGTGACTCACTTGTAACTATTGGAAGCATTAGATGATGATGCATCGATCTTTATATAGTGTTTGGAATTAGAACTGTATTGTAGTCTTGAAAGATTTATTTTGTGAGAATAGATAGACGGATTTTTTGTATTTTAGATTCGATATTAATTCTGGGATAATTGCTGTTACAATGCAATAATTTTAATTGTATTGTAATATAATGTTGTTGATGTTTAGTGCAATGATCATCAAATGGATTTTAAGCCTATTGTTATTTAATTTCAATTTTGTTTAATTGTATTTAATTGTGTTCCGCTGTTTCTTGAGTGCTCTTCTAGTTTTCACTTATGCTTTTAATCTCCACAAATCTCAGTTACTTTCTTTTCTTATCCAAAAATTCGCATCATCTTACAGTTCAAGTACTCGCTGTAAAGTACTTCTGCCACTGAAGTTTCATATATTATGTTTAATACATACTACAGTGCGGAGAGTCATCTTTGACCATATCATACGTGCACAGTAATCTCACGTTCAATCGTTTCGCTCTAATCGCAGGTCGATCTCGTCGAACAGAGACTTCTGCCCACGCAAACGACCTACTACCACTGGCCCGCCCACCGATCGCTCATGAATAATTAATTAAATCGCGAATCGCGACATTTTTCTCTGGTTTTTTTGCCGGAGGAGATTGCGAGCTACCAGATAATGCGCTTAACTTACGTTGTAATTGAATTACCGTCGAGACAGCTATGATAATCCAAGATGTACGAAGTTCAGTTATTCCTTTCTGAAAAATTCACCAGATACCTTTTAACTATATAAAAATAATTAAAAATTTCAATTCAAATAG
>SMSQ01026225.1:225758-323244 GCA_019453375.1 Ctenoplectra terminalis
TTTTTTTTATTTAAGAAAACCAGTAATTCACCTTATTTCTTAGAGTCCACTTGTCTGGATTCAAACACTCACCATGTGAGTTAAAACGATAACGATGTGAACGTTCTTGTTTCGATTCGTGTTTTTTCGCTCTAAATGTACGCGTATATTCGAACGATTCTTTTTTTTATATTCGATATAATATATACCCCTAGTTGATACACCATCCCTGGAGAAAAGCATGACGCGGCGAATGGACGAAATCGTAATCAAGTCCTGTACACGAACGTGTCGTCGACGGTGAAAGACAAGAACCTTATCCGATTGTGATAACGTAAGAACGAATTCGAGCAATATCGAAGCACAAGTAAGACACGAGCAATCATTTCTGTTTTTTCTTTCCCAAAAATCTAGTTGAAGAAAAAAAAAAAAAAAAAAAAAAAAAAAAAAAGAAAAAAAAAAAAAAAAAAAAAAAGAAAAAAAAAAAAAAAAAAAAAAAGAAAAAAAAAAAAAAAAAAAAAAAGAAAAAAAAAAAAAAAAAAAAAAAGAAAAAAAAAAAAAAAAAAAAAAAGAAAAAAAAAAAAAAAAAAAAAAAGAAAAAAAAAAAAAAAAAAAAAAAGAAAAAAAAAAAAAAAAAAAAAAAGAAAAAAAAAAAAAAAAAAAAAAAGAAAAAAAAAAAAAAAAAAAAAAAGAAAAAAAAAAAAAAAAAAAAAAATTTTTAAAAAAAAAAAAAAAAAAAAAAAAAAAAAAAAAACTTTTTCAATAAAACGATAGCATAATGTTTCATCGTTTTCCAACGACAATCGGATGATTTTCAAGATGACGAGGACACGCTTGGAATACTTGTTTAAGAACAAAGGGAAAAAAGAAACGAATACTATTCTTCTCTTCAAAATCAAAGTCTCGATGTATAATAACGAGAAAAAAAAAAAAAAGCAGAATAGTAGAATCTTGTTAATAAATGTGAGAATGAGAGACAAAAAAAAAAGGAAGCGATAGAAGAGTTAATTTAACAGGAGCATAAAACGAACGATTCAGTGTGAAACCCTTTTTGCCTCCCTCGACTATCAGATTTCACGTTCTTCGATGCATTCAATAAAACGATTCTTCATTAATAACACTTGTCGATAATGTGTTGTATACTCGTAATAATTTGCTCGAGAGAGAAAAAGAGATGCGTTGATGCACTTATTCCCCTCGAGTTACAAGTTATAATGGAAATAACGCGAACGCTTCGTTGTCCCGAGATTCGAGCATCGTTTTCTTCATTTAATTAATGGAAAGAGAGAGGAAGAATGCTGTATTAAACCCCACGAGTGTTCTTTTTGCAGAGCTCTGAAGGATTTATTGGATTATCGATTCAACCTTGTCGCTGCTTATATCCAGAACCTTGTGAAAAATAACAATCCATCGGGGAGAAATTTAATATTTCACGATAATCGAGGAGAGTTTCAGGAATTTAGAAACGGAACTTTAATGATTGACATTTGGCTTGTTCGTTGAAATTCTGAACTTTCACAAGGATACGAAATATTTTAATTAAGAAAAACGATGATTGATCACAGCTTAAAAGAAAGTTAAAAAAAAAAAAGTTTTTTTCATTTTTCTTTTATAAGTGGATATTTAAAGGAAAATAATTCGCTTCAGTTACTTCTTAGAAAAGCACACGTCTAACAATCTTGTTCCAGACAAGGATCTAACGCGAAGTTTTTTCGCGCTGCTTCGTCCTCGTGACTGTAATTATTCCGTTGACGTCGTTAGAATTTTTAAACGGTGATTTCATCCATGGAAATTAGCAATCATCCGATTACGCGTCGCTTTCAACGCTGCGCAAACTTCTTTGCGAGTTTCCTTTCCGCGTGTGCGAGAAATCTCGAAGAGGACACTCGTTCGTTGAAATATGTGTGCCATTCTTATTAAATCCTCGATGTAAAAAACGTTTCAGTCCGTGATCATGACACGTCCGATGATACTGAATATTTAATTCTTTTTTTTCCCGATAAATTTTCAACCGCTCAAATCGTTAAGTTCCAGTAGAATTTTTAACACGATTAATTATAAAATGTCAGTATTCACGTGTTTTGAACACGGGTCCATTTACGAGGGAATACGGGAAGAAAGATTTCGAAAAAGTCTTCGACTATTATTTATATTTTCACGCTATATCTTCCATTCGTGAATTCTGCAATAAACCTTCGACGTATCGTTTCTTTGAATTATCATTAATTTCTCGTTAAAAGTACAGTTCGAAGTAGGCGATACGTGATTCTTTCTTCCTCGTACACTTTCAATTTTGTCTTCGAAGCTTGAATAAAAATTCCTCGAGCACTATAAGTAAAGCTGATTTTCGAACGGTCTGACATTTATGTGTTCGAATCTTTCTGAGTGTACAGTTACTATGTGTACGAATTTCGCAACTAATATATGTATGTATTTAAGACGTTAATCCAAAGTCTCGAAGTAGTTGCGATCGTCGAACGATTAGCGAATCGTGAGATGTTTGTCGAATAATTTTCACAAGCTGCCTCGAGAGACCGAGGGGACATTGTAACGAATCGGCTGGTTAACCACGACGATATCGGTGTTCCAAATTCGTTTCGCGTGAGAATCGACTAGAAAACTTACAAGTCAGAGCTTGAGATAACGTTAAGAGATTAACAGAAAGAAAATTGATTTGTGAGTTTTCCAATTTATCATGTAATTAGTTCATCTAGGGGTCGAACGAATCTTTAAATCTCTCTATTCGTTTGTAAACGTAAGAAATACGAGATGAGTATCAAATGTCAAGTATTAAAAATGTATTACAAAGTTGCAATGCATTTAAATTCCATAAAGTTTCGAGTTCGTGTCTGTTCTCTTCTCGGTACATGAGATTCAATGTTTAATTAATAAAATTAATTAATAAACGAAAGGAATATTGTACATTCGCTGTGATCGTGTGTCAAGTATCGTACCTCTTGCAAAACGTACAAATTTCATGGAAATAATTAGCTATTGCTAAGGATCTTCCATCAAATGTAACTCATTGTCGGATATTCTTAAGAATCCATGACGACTGCTGATGTAATTGAAAAAGCATTTTCAAGGGCAAAAAAAAAAAAGAAAAAGAAAAAAGAAAAAGAAGAAATTAATAACATTGGAACACCATTATCGCGAAGAAAGAGGCACAGGATGCAAGTGGAATGCGAGCAACGATAGATTGTAGCGTTTAATATACATTGATAGAACTATTATCAATATCATCAGGCCTAATATACTTAAACGTTGCGTGTATTTGTTGTTGTTGCCGATTCATATCTTATATATCCGAATATTAAAAGAATATTTCGTCTATGGATTTTAAATGTTATACGTCATTTATGAGAAAACAAAAAGAATAAAAAAAAAATAATGAAAAAAGAATGCGAAAGGAGACGAAGGAAGCGAAAATGGCGTTTACCGATTGGCTTGGCAAAGAGAGAAGCATTAATTAGAACATACATCAACAGTTTTTATGTAGGATAGAGAAAAAGGTATCCTCGATATCTTGCACGATTGCCTTTTAGCAAACGAGATTGATATTTCTGATTCTAAAGCAAACAGTGAAACGAATATTAGTTGACGAAAGCTAGTTAATAAATTAATAGATCTTACATTTAACGAAACATATAAAAATGTAGATACAATGTTAGGAAAAGCTGAGCCACAGTTAGTGAATATAGTTACCATACGGTTTTCAATATACACGCGATTTTAAATAAAGCACATAAGGAGTAAAAATTTCGTGCGCTAAATAGCATCAAAAATATTGTATCTCGTTTGTTAATGCATTAAATTACCTCGTGCCTCCAGCTGCATTCATAGAATCTATTATTCGCAGATCTTCAATTTATTACAATTGTTTGTAACTAATCAACACTTTTGTATTTTCTAATATTTTTTTAAAAACGAATTGTGGTAGAATTTTTTCGTTCGACAAGTTAAACAGTACAAAAATGAGATTAAATTAACGTAGAGAATCAAAGTAGCAGATGTAGAAACCTATGAATGCGGCTAAAAGAATATTCCGATAATCCACCGTGTTCTTCAAACGATAAATCTTTCTTTTTATTTTATTTATTTTTTTTTTTCTTATTTTTCTTTTCCGAATTTACTTCAGCCGAATATTTCTCCGAATAATTGTTATTCGTGTAAATGATAAATATATATATATATATTATATATATATATATATTATACATATATATGTACTGAAATCGTAATTATCAATTATTGTATTTTAAAATGACTATTCAAAGTATTATTGTGCTAATATAAAAGCGGCTTTATTGGTCAATTATTCGGAATCGATGTCACAATTATTCTTATCCCTATTTCTTCGTGATTCAAACGGAACATTGGTGTAACCCTGTTCTATTTTTTCTTTTATTATTATTTTTTACATTTTGTTGAATGTGTGAAAAAATTACACGTAAGTTTTTGTTAATTATATTACAAAAACTATATCTCGTAATTGAAATCAAAGAGGACTGGTGTATCATGATCAAATTGCATCTTCTTTTTTTTTTTAATGTTATACTTCTAAACAATCACAGACCTCGAAATATTTCATTAATCGCAGAATGCGTAAGGAAAATATATTCTAAATGCTCTGCGTGTACGTTAGAGTCTCGTACAATTTTATTTTTATTTACAACCGTATTGAGTATTTTTTTCCCATTTTTTTCACTTGTTTTTTTTTTTTTAAACTAGTATAACCATCGAAGTTTGAAGAGAAAGAAATTGTAAAACCACTATATATCGTTTCGATGTACGATCGATTAAATATTCGTTTGCAGAATTTTTTCTTGTACGATAAGGTATAAATTTATTTCTCTGTTAATTACGAGGTATCCGAAAATATTTTTTTCTTCGAATTACAATTATGAAATGCACAATTCTCAGCAATAAATCTCGATTGTACAAACGAATATTTAAAAATACATTCTATTTCTCAGTACCCAATGTATTAATGAAAGTCTGTTTTTGATTATTATCTATACAAGATAATATTTATATACAATCCAGGAAGCACTCATTATCCGTTCATTCATATTTTATCTCATTTTAAAACTAGGAAGATGATACCTAGAGCATATTATTAGCATGTAAAAAAATGTTAACACTGTCAATGTTGAAAGACCAGTGTACGAATCGTATTTATAATTAGGTAATACGAGTAAAAAATATGGGAAGATTCTACATCCATAAGTATCTATTCGGTATCATGTTAAATTTAATGCCTTATGATTCGACCATAGACCAACAAAATTTCGATCCGAAGTAATGAGTGCGTTTTCTATATTTTTATACACCAATTATAAAGTTTGCACCATGCTGTACTCTTTCACTGAAACATAACACCACAACCATGTTTCACATTTTTACGATAATTCGTTTAACAAATTAACAACTATTCCGATTCACTTCCTTCGGTATATTTGTCGTTTTTCACTTCTATCCTTAAAGGAGACCGACCTCTTGTATGATTCCCGATTCGAGATCGAAGATCACCGCTTTTTAATGTACTTCTCAGATCTCGTATTCTTGATTGCCTTTAAAAGGTTAATATATGCTGTTTTGAAATGTTATTCGTAGAAATGTAATATTACTTTGTCTAAATTGTTACCTGTCTTTGATAGGGTTATCGTTGACTTCGCTTTTTACATTGTTCAATCTTGCCCACACCGTAGAAGCAACACGAGGTTTGTGTTGAACAACCTTTATTACACTGCCCTTAGGTCCTTGGACTTCTTTCGCCGGTTTATCACTATCCTCGTCACTATACTCTTCTTCCTCGCCTTCTTCTTCCCGTTCTTCTTCATCGGATCCTTGCCATTCGCCCTCTTCCTTCTCTTGACTTTCATTGTCTTCGATTATTTCACCGTCTTCCTCCTGTATAACGAAAGTACAACTAGCATCCAAGGTTTCTAATTTTAGTTTAAACTATGTGCAATGCAACAGTAATTTTCTAACAATCATTACCTCTGAATCATGAAGCTTTAACGAATTCGGTTTCGCCGCATTTGTATTCGTTACGACTACTTGAATTGCATCACGGAACTGCGTTCCTTTCCTCGATTTGCCGAGTCTCGATCGTAAATCACTGCCCCTATTTAAATTGTTCAACATTGTCTGCAAACGTGTAATAACGACTGAATAAATTCTGCGGCTATAAAAAAAATTGATCGATAGAACGGTAAAATTGACTAACTTGCTGTCGAAGCTTCGCGCGCCGCTTGTGTATTTTTTCTTCCTCGTCGTCGGCGTGCATTCGCATTCGTAACACTTTGCTCCTTTTACACCATTCGTTTTCGCTATCACTGCTCGAACTGCCCTCTTGTTCTTCGGTGTGCGTCGTTTCTCTTTGAGGATATTTTACACCCAATCTTTCCTTCACACTACGTCCCTGATCTTTGGGCTCGTTTCTCGTACCAAACTCGTTTTCAACGGCATCATTAAGTCCCCAAGTTTCCGACAACGCTCCCCACGGATTCTTTACGCGTCTTCTATCTTTGACATCGTCTTGCGGCTCTTCTTTAAATCTCCTCTTAGTTTGCCTAATTTGTTTGTACATTCGTTTTCGGGACTCGGTTAAAATTCCTTTAATACCTACAATAAATAGTATTCATTTATATTATCTAATTTTATGGTAAAATATTTTTGCGGTATTAGTACTAATACCTCCAAAATTTGGGTTACCATATTTTTTATAATATTCGCTCATTTTTTCTGCATTCGGCTGCTTCTTATCTGCTCTAGTAGCAAACCTAAGAAATAATGCTTTAGATTTAGGATAATCTATACCCTTCCGCCATAAACCAGGAGGCAACGGGCAATTAATATCCCTGATGCTTATATAGTCTTCTTCTGTATCTTTTGTGATGTTCGATGTTTCATTGTCATCGACCATTTCAATGGTACAATCGTCGTTAGTCACGTTATTCTCTTCATCCGGGTTGCCATCAAGTGCTTTTGCGCTTCTTTGTTTCTCCAAACCCACAATTCTTTTCGACAATCCCAGCATAGCTCTAGCTGCTGATAAATTGTCCAACCATACAACATTGCCTACAATATATAACGTATTAATAAATTGTTCGCATTTTAATAAAAACAATTTTCTTTTAGTTTGAATATGTTATACAGTTTACGAATAAAAGTTATTCTTACATGAAACGTCATTAATCCATTCAATGGAAGCCGGAGCATAGTCCTCGAAATATTTGAAAACATCTTTGGTACTCATATCCTCTGTTCCTCTCATATGTATTACGTTTAGTCTAATATTTTTTGTATTCTCATTATCTTCTACAATGCCCATACTAGAAATTAAAACAACCTATGCTATATATCGGAGTAATCGAATCATTGTCTATCGTATGAATATTTAGGCGCATCTTCACCTAGAGTACAGATCTTGTTCTTGATTCGATAAATTATTTTTTATCTTGTCCGTTAATCCAAAACGCTTGGCTCTCTCTTCCATTTTCAATTTTTCTTCCTTGCTGAATATATCTATGCCCGTCATAAAAGTACCGCCACGATTCTCATAACGGCTGTCCAATTGTATCTATTTAAGCGAAATACATTTGTATTAATTTCTAATCGTGTAATGTAACGCGTAACACATATATAATTCAAAATTATAAAATAATTCTTCGTTAAGCCAAGACACCAATGAATTAGTAGCATTGTGTTACAAAACTTAAAACCAAAGTAACAATGAGAAAAGTTGTAAAGCTTGTAGATTAATCTCGCAAATTAATTATTTTAAATATTTCTTTACCTCCGGTGCTTGCACATTGTTCGAGTTAAATGTTTTTATATTAGTTTCGTCAGAATCAACAACCTTGCTGTCATCGATGGCTGGATCCATTTCCACGTCCATAGGTTCGCCAAGTTCATCCATTTTAAATATTTATCTGTACTCTTTCACAGTGTTACAGAAAATTCTAAGGGATACATGAAATATCGACGATTAGGTTGTCTATTTACGATGTACAACACGAGAGAAATAACACGATAGGTTATGATACACAGAGCTTTGACTATATAAATATGTAGGTTACATATTCTGTAGTTTTCAATGATACAAGCGCCTCCACCATTATGGGGGGAAAATTAAATTTTTCCAATATAAAATGTTTCACAAATTTTTATAAACACATTTAATGCTTATCTCTGTGTTCATTTACATTTTTACGTATTATTTATTTATTATACAACATTGTAATAATTTCCGGTTATGACTTAACATTCAATAAAGATACAGTAATCATGTTTTATCAGAGGTGTAATAAAATGTAAAAGTAGCAATGCTGATTGTAGTACTTATTAATATCATTTACAATCTCGAAGAACTTGCCTATTTTATTATCCGCTATCAAAATCATATCTACCATGATTTTGTTCTTATGTATCTACTTTGTATCGTTAATTTACGTTCAAAAAACATTCGTGGTATACTACTTAAACTGTTATTTACTCTGGACTTAAAGTTTTATTTAGTAGTGTTCTCGAAGGTGCGACCTCTGAAATATCTAGCATTAACATTATACATACATGCGGTGAGTTAAAAAAATGTTCAGCTACCGAATAATCGATCTAGCTTATTGATGATCTATGTAACAAGATCGATACTAATTTAACGTTCTATCAGTACCATTTTTCTGAGATCTCGGGCCGAACTATAGATAATATTATTTTTATCAATACAGAGGTATACGCGTGAAATTCCTTGGCAAGTAATTGACACGTGCGTCTAGGAAAGATTTAATTTTACAATCTACGCGCAACACAATAAATTACAAATTAAAAGATACAAGTACATTATCTCTTACAATAGTCTAGACCGAAAAACATGGTGCCCAACAATTTTTTAATCCATGATAAAAACGTTATCCGGAAGCACCGTTAATTATTTTACTACCAATGTCACAATTATTTTAAACACTCACAACGTTTGATACAATCAATTACATTCAATTACGCTTAATTATTATACGCCACACTAGTTTCTCCAAGATCTCTACCATTTTCAATTTCTATTCAGCTACGTCCGCATATGTCTTTATCAGTTTTTATTGTCGCCAATTAAACGTGTTTCCAATCGTGAATCTCCAGCGGCATTTCTCCGACCGATTTCGTTGTCGAAATCGAAAGGAATCTGAGACAGGTGAATGTTTGGTTTACAAGCAGTCGTTTAGTGATAAATTAAGGAGCGATCGCGTGTATTGATACAGTTCGTCGCTAACATCGGTTTAACGTGGATGTTCTTCCGCGTGGTCGCGCCGAGCAAAGCGAAGCTTCCATCGTTCCTTCCGCGGTTCTTTCCGCGGTTCATTCCATGAAGCTGGACCACCGGATAGGGTGATAACTTTTATTGTAGAAAGAATTAATTCTGTGTCCATCAGCGGAACGATTTCAACATGCCTGAAAACGGAATACAGATGACTGAGGTGGTAAGTGGCTGAGACAGCGATGTCTGATGGAAAATTTAATATAATTCTCTTATTTTTTATTTTTTTATTTTTTTTCCTGAAGCTTTTACGTCGGAAAGATACTTGTTAATTTAGGTATAAATTATCTTGAACAACCGAACGTAGTGTAACACGTTGCATGGAATAGGGAAGCATACATAAACTTGGTCGTGAACTTCAATGCTTGTGTCACTGAAAGAGAACAGTATTGATGTATATTTAGATTCTAATCGAGTCGTTGGGAGTACCGGTTACGTCTTTGATCCAATAAATAGTAATTATTCGAGATTGCAAGACACATTCAACTTTATCAAGGAAAAAAAAAATATAAATTTTCCGCCATAATTACGTAGTTTTGCACGTGGTATATTAAAATCTAATCACATTATGCTGCAATTTGTGAAAAATGTTTCGTAAAAAATGGCCATCATTAGCGTTGCTACCGATAGTTCTTAATGACAAAAAAAAAAGGACGAATCCGAAAATAAAAAAAAAAATGGTAACTTAAAAGATGATAATGCTTTTTAACGTAAATTTGATATAAAAAAAAATTTACATAAAAGATTAATAGATAATTTAATTGTTCCTTTACCGGTGATTAATACCACTACGTAGTATCGTTTTAATGAGCACGGTGATACAATTATTCCTATCCAGTTGGTTCTCTAATTACGTAACCCAGCTTCTTATTATAATAACAAATATATCCTGCCGTGTGAAACGATGCTGGTCGTACATTCTAATTTCAGAGTCCTAAATTGGAGTTACTTCCTGTAAGAGAAAAAATTATGTTGCCATTAAAAAATAGAAACGATATAAAGAAAAATGAAAAAAAAAAAGGAAAAAATAAATTGCGATTCTCCTAAAACCTAACAATGTTTAAGTTCCATTTTCTAGGAATTAATGCAGCGTGTCGTTTTGAATATCCCGGTATTATGCGGTTTGCACCTGATTTTGATTTCAGAATCTAGAGAATTCAACATTAACGTTGACGGATACAAAACCTGATACCGGCAAAAGGCACACGGAGCTCACTTACGGTATCGACGATGTTCCACCATGGTACCTTTGCTTATTTATGGCTTTACAGGTACCTTTACGATAATTCAAATAAGAATAGAACAAAAAATATGAACTTGTTTCGTGTACAAGTGTCTGTTAGGATCGATGATTGATAATAGTGTAAAATGATTAAAACTCATCGATAACAAGTCAACGGTGTATCAAAAACTTAATTCCTGTTATTCTATTTATTTGAAAGGTATTTTAGATACCATAAAAACTATCTAATTATGTTAAACATCGGATCTTAAAGCGCGATTAGATTAGATTAGTTTATGAAACATTTCTTGTAGGAAAAAGAACCACCTATCGAGATATCGTGGATGCAAGTCGAATATCTTAATATCAAAGAATTTTAAGGCCCAGTCTACCCCTTCAAATATCTTTGATAACGAGCCAATGTACTAATAAAAGTTATCAAGCTCAACATTGAGAGACTTAATTAAGTATTTAATAGTACAGAACTTTGAAACTATAAATGTTTCTGTTACAAAAAAGAATTCCATGAAACAAATTCTTCGAGAATACGAATTAAAGAAGTGTTCCAGTTCTTATTATTTATCTTGATAAGATGTTCGACTATCATTCTTTAAAACTGTTGGTCAATTGAAATAGCTATAATCGTTTTACGAGCTCCAATTTCACTTAATCCTTCAAGGCTATTCGAAATTGCCCCAGAATTTTCTAATTTCCCATTTCTTCTTATTAACATTGTTAAAAAAATAAATAAATAAATAAAGGAAATATTTTCTAGCATTATTTGACCATGATAGGCGCAATAGTCTCGATTCCTTTTATTCTGACGCCAGCACTTTGCATGGCGGAGGATGATCCATCCAGGAGTTACATAATCTCCACCATGATCTTCGTCACTGGACTCGTCACCTTCTTCCAAACCACCGTAGGGTGCAGGTAATTAAATAAACAAACGTTTCATCGACCTAAAAAAAATAGAAGTTTTTATTATCACATATCTAATTTTATCGTAATAAAATTTGGTTTGAAAGTGTCATAATAAATTGATCCTTTCATATCGCCACCCCAATTTGTGCTTTATAAGCGCGAAACAATTAATCTCGGGTAATTGGTCGTAAGTACAAGTATGGAGTATTGCGAATCGTTATCTTTGGTAAACTTAAATTATAATGATCCAACGAGATTCGCGATTATTCAAAATAATCATTCAAAACAGACGTTTACATTTATAATCTATCTGATAAGATGTATGAATCTGTGTAATGAAATGTTTACTAATCGATTATCGGGCCATCAGGAATCGCGACGCGAGAACACTTGCGATAAGGGTGAAACTGTTTAACGTTTTCTAAATTTACAAGATTTTAAGTAGATAAGAAGGAGATTGTTAATATTCGAGTAACAAATTTTAAATTTCATTATTTCTATTTACTTTTTAACAATTAGGAAAGCTTAGATTGTATTTTTTTTTTTTTTAATTTATAACTCTTCAGTGGTAATAATCTTATTGCAACGATGATAATTATAGTACTCATTCGTCTCATTATTATAGTTATTATCATGTAATCTCAAGAAACAACATTTGCACGTAAATTAAGTAGTTTCAACGATTAAACATAGTTAAAAACGTTACATGTGTAAATGCAATTTAAAAATGTGCATGAATTTGAGTATCAAGGCCAGAAAGAAGTGGTTACAATTGGCCGCAAATATTTATTCGTGTTCACACTTGCAGACTTGTGTCCGCGGCTTGTTTTAATGCTAATTTTCGTGTCTTTATTGCCGCGGGAATCGCTTGCTACTCTCGTTTAGTAAGATTTACGGATCGTTAGCGATACCTGACAGCTTCCGGGAAGAGGTATCGTTCACTTTTTACTTCAATCTTTATGGCTCAAAATTGACGGAGTTTCGTAACAGAAGATCGTTCTTCTGGAAATTCCTGATACATATTTCTTACTTCTATTTTGTGATCTTTTAGAATTTTACGTAATATCTATTATTCTAACACTTCAAGATTTCAGAACCATAATATGTTAAAATTACCGTACTTTCTTTTTTAGTACTCTTGCATCCCGATATTTCAATATTGTTACATTTTAGTATTCCAATATTCCATTACTTGTATACGCATCTGTATTTTCAAATCTTTGACATAGATTGCCCTTGGTCCAAGGAGGAACCATCTCATTTCTGGTCCCAACGCTAGCAATATTAAGTTTACCGCAATGGAAATGTCCAGACGCAGAAATTTTAAACGAAATGTCCCCTGAGAACCGCACGGAACTGTGGCAGGTCAGGATGAGGGAACTTTCAGGAGCCATTGCCGTTTCCGCTTTATTCCAAGTGGTCGTTGGATTTGGAGGTACTGTAACCGTACTTAAATTATTCCGTGGACATTGCACCTCGCTTACTCTAATGTATCTTTTTAAACAGGTATTATCGGATACTTATTGAAATTTATTACACCGCTAACCATCGTGCCAACTGTCTCCCTGGTTGGAATATCCCTTTTTGAAAATGCAGCTGACGCTGCATCCCAACATTGGGGTATCGCAGTTGGGTAAGTTTCAATTTCTTCTCTTCATAAGATAATAGAAGAACGTGTAAACTATCATGCACATTTTTTCTTTTCTTTATTACATAACGCTACTAAAATAATCCAAGCGCGTTAATAAAGTTACTTCGTAACAAAGAAGGTTCAGTTTTTATACGATCTTTTGCAGAACTATACTTATGTTAACGTTGTATTCCCAAATATTGGTCAACGTACAATTTCCGATGCTGGTATATCGCAAGGGTCAAGGATTACGAGTTGTATGGTTCGGATTATTTAAATTGTTCCCGGTAATTATACAAACTTAAGCAAAAAAGATACAAACTTCGTTGGTTTTTAATTATTCTTGTTGTCTTAGGTACTGCTAACGATAATAGTCATGTGGATAATCTGTACAATTCTAACCGTAACGAATGCTTTACCGGTCGGTCATCCAGCCAGAGCGGACAGTAAATTAAAGATCATCAATGATTCCCCGTGGTTCAGGGTACCATATCCTGGCCAGTGGGGTACACCGACTGTGTCTCTGTCTGGAGTACTTGGAATGTTAGCCGGAGTATTGGCGTGTACCGTGGAATCTATCAGTTACTATCCGACAACATCCAGGATGTGCGGTAAACGATAAAAATTTTAGTCACATTAATTAAATTATTTTAAAAACTTGTATAATCATTTTTAAGCTATCCAGAAAAAATTCTGTTCAAAGTATAGTGTACTTAACTCACGTAACTCAGTAGAGCCTTTAAGTTATAAGAAAAAAATATTCTTTTTTTTTCTAATCTATTAAAATTTAATTTTTAGGCGCTCCACCCCCTCCAGTTCACGCTATTAATCGAGGTATCGGTATGGAGGGACTTGGTACTATGTTGGCTGGTTTATGGGGCAGTGGAAACGGTACAAACACGTTTGGAGAAAATGTGGGAACCATTGGTAAATCGTACAAGCTTCCTAAAAAAAAAAAAAGAAAAGAACAAAGGATGATTTTTTTACTCCTCGTAAGTCTACGAAGAATATTTTGAACTGTTTGTTTAAACGGAATATTAACAGGAGTTACGAAAGTCGGCAGTCGAAGAGTTATTCAGTGGGCCTGTGGACTTATGATTCTCCAAGGATTGATTAGCAAATTTGGCGCTATTTTTATCATCATCCCCGAGCCTATAGTCGGTGGAATATTTTGTGTGATGTTTGGAATGATCAGTGCCTTCGGTATATTAAAATATATATTTTTTAAATAAAATTAAGACTACAACAAAAAAGTTACAAAAAAAATATGTTTCTTCTTAGGACTGTCTGCGTTGCAATATATAAATTTAAATTCCGCGAGGAATCTGTATATTCTTGGATTTTCCATTTTCTTCCCACTAGTAAGATCATTTTTTATTGTTCCAGTAATTTAAGTTTTAATTTTTTATATGTTAAAACAATTGATCTACAACGTGCCTGTAAATTTTCAGGTTTTGTCAAAGTGGATGATCAATCACTCGGGCGTGATAAATACCGGAAACGAGATAGCCGATGGTGTGATTACTGTGTTACTTAGCACGACTATTTTAGTTGGGGGTGTAGTGGGATGTGTATTTGATAATCTTATACCAGGTAAAATTTGTATTAAAACAAAACAAAAAAAATTTTAAATGTCTATTGTGAAAGCATAAAATGATAAAATGTGCTTTGTTCGTTTATTATTAATTTTCCTAGGCACTCCTGAGGATCGTGGTCTCATTGCTTGGTCAAAGGAAATGGAACTAGACACCGGAAGGGACGAGAAAGAGGACCAAGAATACGTACCTAATACATTTGATTTTCCCTTTGGAATGAATGCTTTACGAAGGTAGAGTTTTTTTTTTCTTTGTCACTTTGAATTATATGTATATATATTTTTTTAATAATTTGCAGATGGAAATGGACTCAGTACGTACCATTTTTACCAACCTACAAACCTGGAATTTACTCGTGTAACCAGAAAAAGTAACGAGCAGCACTTTGATTTTATATTATTTGATAATGAAACTTGCAACCCAATAATGTGAATATTGGATGAATCTTTGTACAAACGGCGAACTGTTGAATGTAAAAAAAAGATTAATTTGAAACGAAAGTAAAAGAATTTTTATATAAAAAATTATTCATTTTATTTTACACTTTCCACCTGTTAACGACACGTCCTTTAAAACTTAAAATTTAGGAAATTCTTAGGGAAATAATTTTCTGTAGTTGCAAACATTGTTCGACAACCGCTTAAATCGTGTGTGTGGCGCGAATTGGTCGGAAACAGTCAGTAAACATTTTTTAAATGTTATTTCAAACAATTCGCGGAAAGACAGACAAATACGAACATGGCTGCATCTTCAGATATTGCTACGGTATTGCATACGCGTATTGTATTTTCATTAACGTTTAACTTGTGAATTTTCGTTATTAAAACATAACCTATACATAACCTATAATTCTTCTACCGGCTCGTTTGAAATAAATCGACAAAATATTTCTTTATAAGAATAATGAAATTTTCTCTGTACCGATTAAAAGATGTATCATATTGTTGCAAATAAATTAATATATAAGATACTGTGCATGTCTTATTTTTGTATAATAGTATTTAATAAATTTAACGATTGTATTGCGCATTATAAATGAAACGATAAGGAAATGTACTTCGAATTTATGTATATAACACAATGCTCTAAATATTATAGTTGTATTACTAATTTTATTAATTTAGTTAATCTGTAATGGTTTCATCTGATTGTTCTTTTTTAATTAACACGCAGATCAGACTCCAAAGATACCTGAATATGCCATTGGTGCAAAGATGCAAGGAAATAGCAACATTAATAGATGAATCGAGCACAACCGAATTGCAACACGTGTTTCCAATATTAATAGATTCGCTGTTCGGGATAACTGACAATATTGGTTGGGGTTTACACAGCATCACTTTTAGGAAAAATCCACAGGAGTACGAAACTCTTTGCAATTTTCTTCACCCACAGGGACCAGTTTTTTCTCTGTGTTATAAATTATTACCAGATTGTTACTTGAAATATAATTTCCCAGTCTCATTTTTACCAGTATGTAAAAGCTACTCTATGAAAATATACTCTAAAAAAAATTTATTTTTACATAGTTTCTATTTTCTTTTTATTTTAGGCAAAAATACGTTCAATGTTAGAGGAAGGTGTAATACCACCATTTTATCTGGACAAAATCAGAGATGATCAGGGTACGCGTGGTGTATCTGCTTTGAATATGAGTATCCTTTTTTTATTTAAATTCTAGGATCCAATAAAATAGTTCGTTACATTCGTAAAAAGTAAATCCTTAACAATTACACATATCCCTTTGAATATTATATTTTCCATTTTGCATACCACCTAACAAATCCATGGTTGCAAGTGCAGCAACAGGAAAATGTTTGGATTAATTGGGAAACTGTTTATGTTCAATTGGCGCATTGTTATTTATATCATTTTCTACCTAGAGATAATTCTCCAGTTTTGCCAATAATTGGCCCGTACATTAGAAAAACACCTCAAAGAAAATTGGTGCAGTCACCCGACTCTAAAAGGTACTTTTCGGGTGTATTAACAAAGGATGCTATAAAAATGATTAAACTAATAAAATCACTATTTTATAGAACTTAACAAGTTAAAAATTTTAATCAGAGATTTTTATAGATTACAAACTCCACGACTTTTGAGAACTTCGATATTATCGCCAGGATCGCCGAATTCTACATCGAGCGTGCCGCAGCAACAATGTTTGCCGCAAGTTTGGAGAAGTGAGACTGTGGTTCAAGTATTTCTCGACTTTTGGGTAGAATACACGGAGGACGATCAATTAAATCCACGACTGAGCACGTCGTATTCCGCGTCCGTTCCGCGTCGAGTAAGTTTACGGTTAACATTTTCTCGCAAAGTAAATATAATTGCATGTAACTTCAATTATAGCATAGCATTCATTCCGGAGAACATATACGACTAGTACGGGCATTTATAAAGACTCTGCATGAATTTGCAAATAGCGCGACAGGCGACAAAAGTGCAATGGATGAGCTCAAACGGTATACAAATATGAAAAAAAAAATTAATATCACTTAAGTATTATATTGCATCATAAAAATTTTTGTAATATATCATTTGCAGAATTATTTTGCCTTCCGTCCAAGGCAAAATCTACACATTCCTTCGAAAAGCTATACACCATTGGCCTTTAGACAGTTCGTTTAGATTAATTCTTGAAGCATGGTTAAGTTTTATTCAACCATGGAGATATCTTCCTGGTATAACATATACCAAGGAAGGGTAAGTATGCAATTACAAAAATCTTCTAATAAATGTTACAAAGTGTTTCATTTATTAATTTTTTTATAGTAAGTTGGAAGAAGAAGAAAGAGGAAAAATACACGACCCTTACAGATGGATGCCTTTCATTGCGCACAATTTGTTAGCTTATACTGCAATATTTCAGCAGTTGCTTCCGCGATTTATGAGAACAGATCTTGTAGCTCCAAAAAATTCATTAATGTTGTTCAGAGTTACAAAGGTATGCTAAGTTCTTTCAGATGATTTAACGAAACGTTAATAAGCATTTTATCAAGCTCAAAATTTTGTAGGTTTTTTCACAACCACACTTAGCGAAAATAATATGCGAAATAGAGAATCACATGGACGATGTTGGTTTAAGTAGAAGTCGAGTATCTACGAATCAATGGACTTCGACTGTTCGACAACAAATTTTGGAGCTCGAAGGACCGACGTATCAATATATTCCAATGTTTTCTATGGCTACCGTTTCACAGGTATAAAAATGGTAAAATATATGGTCTCAATTGTCTTAATTATTTTTGGAATTTCTTTCTTAGGTCGTATCTTTGTTAGGCATAATTAAACAAGCCCATTTAACAGCGACTAGTTTAATCGATGCATTGGAAAAGAAGAGGAAAAACAGACGATTTTTCTTAGCACTGTGGGAATTCTTTTATGGCGAAGATTACTCTTCGGATGATATCAGCATAGAAGAACGACGTCGCGTTCCAATTTATCTGGCGAATGCGCAGCAACAATTAATCGAAATTTTCGAGGTAACTAGAAACAACGAACGCGTCTAAACCTTAAATAAGATGTGCTTTGATTTAAACACAATTTTTGTAGATTAAAGTAGAAGACATTCCTCAGGTAGCCATCGAAGCCGACCAAGAATACCATGAAAGCATTTTATCGACGTCCTTCTGTAATCAGTCACAGGTATTAAACTAATTTTTTCTCTAACAATTCTCATTAATAAAAAAAGTCTTTGCTCGTTAATACTTCAGATGGACTCCAGTTTAGACACAAGTAAACCGGGTGTTTTTGTACTGATTCAAAAAGACAGACAAACCTGTCAATATATCGAATATATGGGAGACCCAGAATTGCAACCAGTTCGAAGTAACGAATGCGCATTCCTCGTCAAAAAATTGTACAAATTTTGTACTTACATAAACGTGAAGGTAAGTATTAATTTTGAATAAAATATTTTATAATAGATATAAATTACATCAGTTTTCTTCAAAATTGATTTGAAATAATAATATTTTGAACAGTACCGATATGAGATAACTAGGATGTACCATCGGCGCGGTTTCCTCGGCAGTATTTGCCGACAGATTCTACAACCACCGACAAAAGTTGTGAAGTTACCAAAACGTACGCCGAATGGGTTCTCCAGTGGGTACGAGGAACGCATTCCGTCTCGACTGAGTTTACGGCCGCTGGCTAATTATAGTTTACTCGTAACCGTAACTCTAGGAATATTTATCGCTTGGCTTACAAAGTACGAGGCTCATCTTTAATCGATGTTTCGATTATTTTGGTAACCAAGGCAATGGCAGTAATATAACGTCGATTTATTTGCAGTTACGGGATCTTCACATTTCTCGGATTCATTTTTTGTTTATGGTCCGTTTATATAATAATACGCGCAACGTTGGAACCATGGACTCGATCAAGCAGAAATACATTCAGGCCCAGTACTACGGCGTTCTCAATGAACTGATCAATTGTGAAATTGTTATATTGTTTAGAAATTGACGTGTACCATTGTACAATATTCCATGGGATTCTAGATACGAATTTGTATGCAAATTGTATTGTTTGAAATGTTATAATTTAAAACTAATTTAATAAAAAGTTATACGATTCGTGAAAGCATGAAAACCTACTTCTTTTTTCTTCCCTGGTATGAATGTTACAATAATAAAAAAATTGAGTTTTAAAATTATTTAGGAGTTAAAATCTCGTAGAAGTCCGGTACAGGTCACCGGAAGAATTCAACATAATATCGGCGTGTTAAATTAGCTTTTCAAATCTAGCTACGAATGTCGCTGGAGTGGTTATTATTTAATCAATATCACATTCGAATAACCGATCATTTCTGTTGATCGTGCAGCACGTACATTGCTTCGCGTAAGTGCTGCGAGGTTCGTTAACGTTGATATTGTGAGCTGGGAAATTGGTATTGGACTGCAGCAGAAACCTTCCAGATGGAAGGAATGGGTAGGAGAAAATCGAAAGATAGAATTGGTAATTGGCTCCCGTTCCATATTGATCTTTTTCTTTCTATCTCGCGTTACAAAAACATACCTGATGAAATTTTAAAATACCCTTATCTTTTAACAAATATGTACTTAAATCCGTGCACATTATCCTGCTATTTAATAAAAGCAAAGATAACGAGTAAAGTCTACACCGTGCGTACATCGTACGAGCAAACTACCCCTTTAATTGGATCCCACTACTCGTCACCAGACTCTAGCAACTTTTTTTATGTTCCCCTAGGTAGAGACTACCTGAGTTACCACACCAAGTTAACTACCACGCTTATATACAGCGGCCATAATAAAATGTGCTGCACAATGAAGTCAATTGGACCTTGTTAACCAGTTAATTATAATTCCATGGCAATTTCTCAAAATGTTTCCAGTTCTTTTACCATTTATTAATCACCTGAAACCCCATAATAAAATGGTCTTCTAAACGTTACCTGGAAATGAAACAAAATTTTATTAGAAAAAAAATGATGTTCACAAGAAAAATGAAATTAAAAAATATTAAATAGTACTTTTACCAAAAGAAATAAGTTTCTTTTTTTTTTTAGTACTTTTTCTACACTTTTTTACCTGACCAGGAAATTCTTGCTTGCTCCACTGGCATCCACAGCTCCCCATCCGCTTCCAATCGCATTAATCGCATTAAGTCATTAGATATTTAGTGGCATGGGTGTGTTTACATATCCCGTGCAACACGAACATGACCCGTTTTCGTTTCAGACCGATGCAAACTCGCATTCTCGGCGTCATCGTCCAGCCACGACTCATTCAACTTCGCGACACAATTAGGGATCCTTTTATGCGATGCTAAACGACCTGTTATGCGCCTGTTACGTACAATAAGCACGTTTGAATTACTGAGAATGGACTCGTTCACTATTCGTTAAGACTGACTCTACGTTTTAAGGAGGTGTCTTCAAGCGGTTGGGCACGTGGATTGCAATCAATTATTTTCAGTGGCTCTATTGAAAGTCAGATTCCTTAAGACGTGTCTGCATAAAATTGAGGACTATTAAATTATTAAATTTCTTTCTTACACCATTCGAATAAAATGTTGAAAATCTGTATCGATTGGTATTAATATCAATTTGAAAAATAATAATATCGAGAGCGAGGAAAATGGCAACGAGATAGTTATGTAATAAATATTAAACAGATATTAATCTAACAGAGTATTAATCATAATTGCTGATCGCATAATTATTCCATGCAAATTATAGCTAACGAGTAAATGACAATTAGTTTCCATAATTAACAAATTTCTCTTTTTAATTTAACTTTTGATAAAATATCTATCTTCGTTATCCGCCTCTAGAATGCAATTTAATATTTTGTATCAATTTTTTGCATGCTTCATTTAAAAAATTATAATAATCCATTAATACATAATTAAATGTGTGTAATGTGTTATTCAATGATAGAAAAGCATGAATCTTTTAACCGATGTACAAGGAAACGCTTTCAGCGTGAAGTATAACTTCTGTACCGAAAAGCAAAGTTTTTGTTCCATTTCAAAATTACACCTATTCTCACTTCCTACGCTCACCGCCGGTTGGAGTAAGAAACAGTCCTATAAATCATTACTGTAATCAGATCGATCTACACAGAAGCAACAGTGAATAACTTTCGACCGGTTTTTGGAATTAAAATCCTTCTTTCATATTTATTTATGAACCGCATCCTTGACTGGAGAATCCTAAAAGTTTGAATCACATTATTTTAAGGTAATAGAATCTTGATGGCATCACGTGCTTCCTCATATCAATCCAGGAAGTAATTTTATTGATCTTTGTGCTGGACACACTTATAAAAATCGCTATCATGCTCTAACACCGAAAGGAAAGAAACTCAACCCTTGTTTCATACCCTGAAAACTAGGTCGTAGAACGGTATAAACTTTTTTTTATTAACCTAATCGCATGGAAAGACTAATAAAAATTAATCTACGTATATTAACGTGTTAAAGACATCAGAATATTCTTTCAGAGTTTACAAAATAAAAATATTGATTATTACACAGAGAGAATAACACGAATGACCTTCGAGTCACCTTGACCCGCCACTGACTTGTATTTTTTACCCTAACGAGAAGGAAATGACTCGCATCGATTGAACTGTACGTTTCCTTTTAAAAATTCATCGGTTTCTTTAATATAATGCCGTGAAATTCATGGAAGCCGGTGGCTCTCTATTGCGTATCGGACTAATCACGTAATTGATACCTATTAGAACAATGTAATAACAGGCAAAGGTCGAAGACACGCTCAAAGCCATTCCAGCAATTAAAATGTATCGTTAATTTTACTACGCCCTATAATTTTCTCGCTTAGCGTTAACCCTTGACGATCGTTACAACAGTAATTTAAAAGAAGACTAAAAACACGTGTACGTGTTGTGGAAAAATGATACGGTCTTCGAACGTTATTAGATATAGAGAGGGATCAATCACCGCGATAGATATACCTCGCCATAAAATTGGATCCCTAGAAACTTGCTCGGGAACCCGATTTCTCACTTGAAACGAACTTACGTGCACACGCGCACGGACCTCGGATATAACCACCTTCCGCGAAAGGGAGAACGAAAAATGCGCAGACCCATTTGTCTGGTTAGCCTTGGCAGTAATCCGATCCTGTCTAATGTCGAATGGAATAACAAACACCCGCTTGTTTGCAAGACTATCTGACTGGATTAATAGATCACCGAGGAAGTAGTCTATTTCTACGATTTGTATCCTTTCCGCACATTTTTTCAATCAGCCGTAGGATTTCGTTAATCTGCAAAAGTAGATTAACATTTAACTCAACCTTTAATTCAACTTTTGATACAATTTAATTAAATCGTATTTGTATCAGTGTGTTTATGCGAAATAGAATAAATAACATCTCATAGAACCTAATGATTCAGACGAGATAAAACTTCCGGTGGCATTGATATAAATAACGGTGCCGGAAAAGAAATAGAATTTTCTATTCTCGTGGTCAATATTACACGTGACGCACACGCGCGTGCCGTTAATTAGGCAGATCGGATGCCCTTTCGAATTTCTCACCTCGAGGAACACCTCGTAGGATATTGATGAGACGCGTGGAAGATGTTAATTCGATCATGGAAATTTCGCGAATATAGATTTAGAAAATAAGAATTTTAGAAAATAAAAAGGCCCGTGTTGCGCAGAAATTTTATCATAAAATTTAGTAAAGTAGGTTTGTTTTAATTATTAGGGAATTTATATTGCACAAGACGAATAAAAAGAAATGAAAAGCTATTTAAGTATTTAATTATAAGGCAGGGCATAAATAGTCCTTAATTATATTAAATACGCTGGTTCCGTGTAATCCGCTGTGGTTCAAGTAGTTTTAATATTTCCAGGTGATATAAAAAATATCCCACTAGACATATTTACGTATTAAAAAGATGGGACACTTTTAACCCTATCACGCTTCAAAGAGTTAAACGAAACAACTCGCGTTTTCACGCTTCTAATTCGATAATCGCCGTAATGGCGTTACTTATTCCAACATTGTTGCACGCTCCTTCCATGATCGAGACCCATTATGAAAACACCGTTCTCCAACGTTGTCACAATAGTTTCAACCGTTACATATAATCTTCATAAATTATATTCTTCATATAAACATATATTCTTCAAGAAAATATACAATTCTGTCAAACCGAGACTTATTATAGGAGTTGTAGGAACTCGGAGTTGGACGAGCTAGTAAAAGAAGGAAGAGAAGCGTAAAGTTTCCTCGCGTCGAAGGGTTCGTGAAATGTCACGAAGAGTTCCAGCGATAGGACGGAACTCTTAATTTCACCAGGAAGAAACTAAATTAATTTGTACTACTTACTCGCAGAAGGAGCGGACTCCGTGTTCAACTATTTCACGCACGTGCACGTGGCGCATCCCGTACGCGCCAACTTCTGTCAAGTGTATAACCGCGCTATTGAATCCTCGCTCGCAGTACATTTATCCACTTACAAATCTCGTAAGGTGTTCTCGTAGAAATTGTCATAGTCTTCGACGCGGATCTAAATGGAAATTGTAGCTTTAATAATCTTTAAGGAAAAAAAAAAAAAAAAAAAAATTAAATACCAATACTATTACAGTTTCAAATCAAAATTACCTTTATTTTCAAAGGAATCTATTTCGATATAGTTCCAATTCGATAAAATAAAACACCGAATCGTCGACACACAACATTGTCGATTTTCTTCACCGGTCTACCACTACCGCCATAACCTATAACCGTGTCTATTCCACCTCCACCGTCGCGGTGTCCCCGAGTGTCACGAAGAGGAACTCAGTTACGCGCCACGGGGTTGAGAAGACGGACGCGTTCCATGGTTGCGTACAATTCACGATCGGCTGATTTTTTTATTTAACCCTCGATTTTCGGCAGAATATAGAAACACGCGATCCGCGTCGATCACCGATCGATTTGTGACTGCTCGGGAAAAAAAAAGCGCGTGGTGTCGTTGATTGACGTTGATTGGTTCGGAAAAGATCCACGTCACTCTGATTGATTATCGAACGAAATCGAATCGGTTTTTCCTCGAGTATTCGATTAATTGAAGCTAACGCAAATAAATGGAGAAATTTAAATTTAAATTTGAAACTTGAATTAAAAAAAGAAACAAGGAAAGAAAAAATGAAATGAAAAAAAAGGTGCGTTTTGATTTTTTCAAATATATGTCAAGGAAACTCGAGTTAAAACACAATGAAGGCTATAATGATGTTCGGCAAATGATACGCTAAGCCTCTATAAATAAAGATAGGCGCAAAAGCTTAGAATAGAGTATTGGTGTGCATGATATTAAAATACGATTCCGTCTACCAACTATTTACGATGACTTTTATTTCTTTCGACTTCATCCTGGACATCCTAAACTGTCTTTTCAACTCTGAATATCTTTCGTGGAATTTATTCAAGTTAGGAGCACGAAAACACACTTTTCAATTTAAGATCGAAACAGAAATAAAGAAAGAACCAGAAAACTGAGGCTACTTCAAAATTCAATTTCGAACAACATTTGCCGCGGTCTACTTTAAAACGAATATCGAGGAAAGTTTTGGATCGAATGTTCGATAGTTTTAGACACGTCGCGATTCACTTGATAATTTTCCTGTCAGCTGCACCGAATTCCCTTGCAAGATGACCGCAACTTTAAAATTGCGTCACCAAGCAACCGCGATCGAAATGGTCGACGCTGATCCTCCCTTCATTAACGTTCAACTTTCCCAAAGATAACGCCTCCGCGTTACCGTAAAGTTAAATCTTTTGTTTCTTTTCCCGAAGTTGAACAGTTTTTTAATTGCGCCTCCGTGAGACGACCGAAGGACATTCCACGATATTACGTTGACTCGAGTGTTAAATAACAGGGAGGTGTTTCCAAGAAGAGACTCTGTAACAGTTGTTAAAAAAGTTATGAATTTTGACGCGCGTCGAATGAAAGTGTTGTAAATTGAAGATCAAAAGACCGGCTTGCTGGCAAACGCGTCGTTATAAATCAAGTCTCATAAATAAATATAAAACATGGATACTTGGAAAATAAAAACATTGGTTTTAATTCCGACAAAGTACTGTGATAGAAGTTAGAGTTAAAAAAAAAAAAAAAAGAAAAGAAGAAGAAGAAGAACTAAAAGAAATTTAATTCAGTTTGAAAGATATTTATACTTCATAAACTAACGAAGGAGAAAGTTAAAAAGAATCTAATCGATTAAATCGTTCGAGCCACAATACCTCATTCTTTCCGCGTGATTTCGTTCCAAGTGAAAAGAAGACTCGTTGACTTTCGCGAAAGAGAATGAGGGTAATTGAAAAACCGATAAAAGGAACCGTCGAAGCCGTTCAATTTCGAAGATCGAAGGAACACTTTCGGGACTTATGATGGAAGATCACGTCGTGACCTCGATACTGTTGCAAACGTGGTCAAAAGTATGCGTATCGCCGGAAGATAGAATCATCCTGTGAAGAACATGTGCCGGAAAGTCGTGACTCATAATAAGCTTCGCAGATGCACGACCAAAACGTGGCTGGACTTGAAACGTCCGCTCAATGAACTCGACCACTTTCGACCAGTGATTTCAAGTCATCCTGTTTCTCAATGGACGATTCGTTGGTTCTTAGCTAAACGTGGTTGCTCGATGATGGTTTAATTCATCTGCAAACGCAATTAGAGAACTTGGTTACTTCTGGACAAAGTGCAATGAATATTTAAGGCTCGTTGAAGAGACTACCGAGCTCTGTACATAACTTGCGCTTGTTGGTCATGAAAGACTATGAATCTTGGAGTTAGATTCAATTTTTTAATTATCGTTTGCTCTGAACGAAATTTATGGATCATATAGGTCCCATTTTCGGTATATCAGAGAATTGTACACCGTATTTCCAAAGGATTAATGTATATTACTAACCGAGCACAGCAGAGACAAAGCTTGTTGCTTGGAAAGTGGAACAAATATCGTTAATCGTCGCGGCACGTCCATACAAATAAGCAACGATGCTTCTTTCTTCCGGTCTTTCCGTACGTGCCGGTGTCTTTCTGTTAAAATGAGATCGATCGATTAGCATCGAGCGTGACACGGTCATTAAGCGATATTTAACGATCGTTATCCCTCGGAAGTTTGTCGGACCAGGAACAGAGCCGAAGATGTTGATGACCGATTTCCTCTTCGTCCCGTTGACATGCGATTCGAGATTCACGGCTTAACATTAGTGAAGCAGGATCTATTTAAGGACGTGGCATCAAGCTCGCGTGACACGCAGGGCATCATGGAAATTCAGCGGACAGAAATTACGGAGATCCATTAAAACCGGTGGAAGAAGCGTTGGTCACGCGACGCTTTGCGTTTCCCTTTGCGACAACCCTCGTTGCTCTGCGTAAACGAATACTGATCAATCATCGTTTCGATACGAGCTAACAAGAATGAACTAACCATTCTTAACAAAAATTGTACAATCTTTCTAATATTTGATTGATAAGTGTATCAGTGTGATAACCATTAGAAACAGTCCGTCGAAGGGTAGATGACGATTGCGTTCAGAGTATCAGCGTCCATCGTGATGGAATTTCCATCAAATGCCAGCGAGTTGGCCAACAATCTGACCATAACTGCCCTGAACGCGTCGAACCATTCGGAGCTCAATCTTCCGTACACAGTTTGCGAGATCCTGGTGGCGGTGTGCGCTGTGTTCGGCAACGGTCTGGTGATCATCGTCTTCAGTAAAGAGAGGAAGCTTCGTCGGCGAACTAATTATTACATCATCTCCTTAGCTACGGCTGATTTATTGGTTGGACTGTTCGCCATACCTTTTGCTATTTTGGCTAGCATTGGTTTACCGACGAACTTACACGCCTGCCTGTTCACCGTTTCTGTGTTGGTTGTCCTTTGCACGATCAGCATCTTTTGCCTGGTGGCGGTGTCTGTGGATCGTTACTGGGCGATACTTCATCCGATGGGATACTCGCGTACTGTACGCACTAAAACTGCCATAGGTAAGGGACGAGACTATGAAATTGAGCCTGCAGAATGTTAGTACTTAAAAAATTTGATGAATAGTACCTTAGAAACTGGTCTGATCTTCGAACTAGCGAGGATTGATTCGTTCGGTTATTATAGATTCTAAAACTCTGAACTGTGGATTATTTCTTAAATGGTCTGAGAGCGATCCAAGTTCCTCGAGTTCGCAAGTTCAGTAATTTAAGTTAGAAGATCGATACAGTGAGCGAAACGTGGGTTGAATTTCAAAGAGTTCTTTCAAGTCTCTGTAATTAAATACAAAAATATTATCCAATGTTCAGAACATTAATTACTTTTTGCAAATATGTAGCTTTAATACTCTATAATTGAATAAAAGAATAATATTCAAAGTTGAGAATGTTGAACAAAGATAATTTCGCGAGGAAAACAGAGGAAAACGATAGCGACGTCAACGATATCTCCGACGCGCAAGTGGTACGAGTCGATAATTCAGCGGGCCAGCAAAAAGTTCAGGGAATCGCGCGGCAAATCGAGTAATTGTTATCCGCGTCGGTGCCGTTGTGCAATCCGATCATCGAATTAAAATCGCCTCTTCGTAGAAGCGTTCTGCACGGCACGCGTAACCGTTTAATCGAGCTGCGATAAAACAACACCGAGACGGGCCTCGTAATTATTATTTGCGGAATTGTTTGCCTCAGAACACCTGTTACTCAACTCTCTACGCATACTGAACGTTGTTTTCCATCGACGCCGAGTGTTTCATTTTATGTGAAATACATAAATAGCTTGCTTGTTATAATGGCCGCTTGTTTAGAGACTTTGATATGCTCGGTATCGTTCTGATGGATGAATGGTATTTTCTTCGTCAGTGACATTCTATTCAATGGTTTATTATAACCAAATACATAACTGTTCTGTAAGTGGAGGTTTCGAGGAAATCTAAGGCCATTTCTTCTTCCTAATGAATATTACTTTGAGGACTTCCGTGTATTCATTGTTGCTGTAGTAAATACGCTATGTTTCCTTTGTCACCAGGATTATTCTAAACATTTAATTCCATGGGAATAAAATACCCTATATAGTAAGATTAATTGCTTCATAAATAAACCAAGGATATTCGAGGACGTTTCTTTTTATTTTGAATAAAATAATACCTTTAATGAAATTCTGAATTGCAGAATGGTTTCAACTACGAGTCATTAAACTTTCCTCGAAACCATTTATTATACGCTTCAAGTGCAGCGAAATCGCGCTTGAAATTCTGCAAGATCGTACTTCCTCTCTGTCCTAAGTGCATTTGATAAGGAATGTCTATCACGTTCCGGTATATCAGAATACAGGGCATCAATTCACGTCACAGCTGATTAGACAACATTGTACAGATGTACTAGAGGCCATTGTTACTGGTTTCAGTCTCAATTTAACCGCAACGTTAGAGAGGATACATGTCGACGATCTTTTATTCTAAACTGAAATCTTCCTGCGCATTTCATACGTGCTGGGTTTCCTTAAGAAGCTTCATCCTATTTCTTCACGGAACTGAATCGATGAGATGCAACAGAATGCAGCTCAGACGGCAACAGGTGGTGCGTGCTCCTGGTGCATAAGACGTATTAATATGGCGAAAATTTATTATAGATTTACTTAAAAAATTTAATTTCTGAATGGTTAATGTGTTAAATATTGAGTATTTCACTGTCCACTTAATTGTTCCTCGTGGATAAAATATTTTTAATTACCTCGTACAACTGTTGTTGCGTAATTTTTAATTAACTTGCGATAAGTAAAAAATGATTTTTTTGGGGGGAAAATAAATTGTCGGATATTAATATTAGATTCAATTTTTCTTTCCTTCGAAACGTAACGCGTTTTCGTCTACAGAATTTTTCTACGGCGTGTAGTTTAAATAACATTCTATCCGTGTTACAATTTCGTGTTTGCAAAAGTACACGCCAGCGTATCGATTCTACGGAATAAATGATCCACTCGATAGTGGTGTAATTAGCGAAGGATTTCAAAAAATTCCGTTTGCGTTCAACGCGTTGTCAGACGATGTCAACATAGACCGCACAGAATGACATATGTCCAGCGATACCCATACGTTCGATTTCCCAAGGGACTTTCTTTTTCTCTCTGTGCACAGTAAAATTGATAGAAATCGCATCTTTCTGACTTCGAGTTCAAATTCAAATTCACATTCAAAGAAAACGAAACGAGGGAACAAGAAAACCGAGCCAATTCTTCTGGGATTTACGAATATTCCCTCAGAAACTCTCAAGGATTCCCTGGATAACACCAGGCGACATAAGAATGCGTAAAACTTAAACGATTAAAGACGACGTTGATTTAAAAGCGTTATTAAAGCCAGCTTTTAAGTATTGTTCATTTTATGAACGCGAAATTCCGTTGGAAAAATCGAAGACAGTTGAGGAAAATAATTAATGGTTCAGTTAAACGTTTCTCATTCCGTAGCCGGACTGCTCGACCATGATTAATTTAAGCGTTTTCCCTGTTTATGGTACGAGTGATTTTAATTACGAGCCCGCTGACTGATACCATCTCTCCACAGGGTGAAAAAGGTGCGTTTATTGCCATGCTGTCCAATCGATAATGTTCACGTGCTTCTCTATCATCGGCTCCTTTGACCGACTTTTCATTCTGTTCCTCGGAAATCTCCATATACTTTTTCGTTTTTGTCCAAAATATCTTTTTTGCGTTTCCTCGTGTTCTGACAAGGTTATTCTTTGATGAAAAAAAAAAAAAAAAAAAAGAACTGAGAGAGGACGTATTTGAAGCATTTTCAGTAAAACTTGGATAGGAAGGACCAGAAATGTTGCACTGAAAAAGAAAGTTGACCTTGATACGACCTTGAGAAGATTTTTAGATTCGTCGATATTTTAATATTGCTTTGTATGGTTCACATTTACCGTTCCAGGTACTAATGATTTATCCGGAATAATTAAAACGATAATGGCGGATGCAGGACTTAATAGATAGCTCCGTTCTTTCAGGTATAATCTGTGTGTGTTGGATCGCCGGGACATTGGTCGGTTTCCTGCCGCTTTTAGGATGGAACGCGGGCAAGAAATCCAATGAGAAATGCATCTTCACGGAGGTGATGGATTACGATTACTTGGTGTTCCTGTACTTCGCCACGATCATCTTTCCCGCGCTATTAATTGCAGCCTTCTACGCCCATATATACCGAGTGGTCGTAAAGCAGGTCAGACACTTTTATCGTAAATATACGGGCACTGGTGTGTGGACGTGTACGTGTGTTTGTATGGATGTACGATATGCAAACAGGACAATGAATTAATGAAGATCGTGTTCTGTGTGCTGACCCTCGAAATTTACCTTCTTTAATTAACCAAATACCCGTGCCGCCTTGATACATGCATCAGAATTCTGCGTACACGTATAGTATGAATTTTATACAATTTTCCATTTTACGGTGTAGAAAATTAATAGTCGACGGTTTCTACGTAATTTCTTCCTAGCTATTCCATGAATCCATTATTCATTTCCTTTCCGCCTTTTCATCGAAGAGGACTTTAAATGCTTCGTGAGATAAACTTTCATGGAAAGAGTAGAGAGAAATATAAAATCTGCCCTTCGTATCCGTTTACATTATTCGTTACTGTACCAGACTGCATAATATTCCTACAGTTGCAACAAATAGTGACGATGAACCCGGGACGCCGTACCGGAAACCAAACAACAGGAACCATGCTGCGTTTACTCGGCGCCGCAAGGAAGCGCGAAGTGAAGGCTACGCAGAATCTCTCGCGTATTGTGATCTTCTTCATCATCTGCTGGTTCCCTCTCTACACCATTAACTGCGTGATGGCGTTCTGTCCAAGGTGCAAGGTGAACGACGTCCTGATGAACTTCTGTATCATCCTGTCCCACCTCAACTCGGCTGGCAACCCGTTGCTCTACGCTTATCATCTGAAAGACTTTCGTGCGGCGCTTAAGAACTTCATGTGGAGGCTTCTGTTTCCCCACAGCGACGTGAAATCGAGCGTGGTCAGCGTGATTCACGATCGTGGTTCTTTGGTTGGTTCCCAGAGACAACTTCAGAGGCAGATTGGTGGATCCCCATCTTCCAGGGGACTTAAGTCCAATTTACTGCGTCAGGTAAGTTTTAATTAATCTTTGGTGTCATTATCGACGAAGAAAAAATTGTTGGCAGATACTAAAAAATTAATCCAACTTAAATTATAAATCAGGTTATAAATTACATGAATGGCAGTCCTAGGTAACTCTGATTCGGTGTTTCGCTTGAAAAATTTATTTAGCGATCTCTGTTGTCGACGTTAAACAGCTGTAGTCGATGATTTTTGAAAGTTTCGATAAATAAGCTTGCTATTTTATCACAAGATTATCATCCCTTATTGGAAATATATCTTATCTAATCGATCGGACTCTAACTCTACAGGTAACTGACGTCAGATCGAAAGGATCGATTTCCGCGCCTCGAAACGTCACTATTCGAGAAAAAGAGGCGGGAAAAGTGTCGAGTTCCTCGAGCGAAAAACAGGAAGCTGACAACCTGAGTCAGAACAGCAACGAGCTTCATCGAAACGAAAGTGACAACTTTGGAAATAATATGATCGATTCGAGTGTCTTAAGATCCTCGTCTCACATCACCTCGATGGAACTACAAATTTATAAGCCTTTAATGCCTCTACTTCCGGCGGAAATGGATCACGTCGAAGAGACACCACCGGCGTCCATTTTCGTCATCGAGGTGGATGTAAATCACGTCGATTCTCTTCACGAAAAAATGGACGATGAATTGACGGAGAGCAAGGACAACGGTTGATGAGTTTTATTAACGTTTAAGCTAGAAATCGATGGATGTCAATTCCATTATCAATAATAAATTATTGTTAATTTAAATGGTACATGGTAATTATCGTTTACCATGGAGAAATCGTTGAAACCGTTGGATAACAGTGTTGGTATAAATTTACGAAAGCTGGTCACGATATATCGTACGTGTCAGTATTATAATTTGATGTATGATATTTTAAGTCCTGGTGTTAATACTCGATACAAAGTACGAACAAATAAACTTCGTGTATTGCGTTCAATTTTCCAACTGTTAAGGCAGCGAATACTTGACTGAACAAATTTAGAGATTACATTCTACGCTTTGTTCGTGATTCTTCGTACAAAAAATTATGTTCTCTTCCGAGGAAGCGCTGGTGTGCAATGTCGAATGAAAATATTTAAAAAGTTGGTCGCGGTAAAGTGACGGAGGATATATTTTTTCTTTTTTTTCCTATCGACTATGAATAATATTATTTCAAAGATAAAGTAAAATATTTATTGTTAATGACAATTAGGAAAGAAATCTGTTGTATAAGTATGTATTACATATCTGTAGTAACATATCTATAACGAGAAACGATCTCATATAGGTTACGTTTAATAGGCGCGTGATTTGCATAGAAAATTAATTTTCAATTTATGTTTTACTTGTGACGTGAAACGTGTGTTAAAGAATGTTAAGAAAAAGAAAAAAAAATGCGAATCTCGTAGATAAACGAACCGATATTTCAGACAGTAAAAAAATTAATCTAAGACGATCTGTATGTTAGAACTCATTCCATATTCTGTATACTATACGTCAGCCAAAATAAATGTCATAAAAATGATCATTCATATATCAGTTGAAATCTAGTACATTTTAATTAATATAATACTGCGTAAAAATTAATTAAGTCTTGTACAAGAACTATTCTAATTATTCAAGACTTAAGTCCTGTGCTAGACGTACTAACCATAGAAGAAGGTAAAAATAATAATGATTATATTACTTACAGCTAGTAACGTTGTCTTCTGAAAATGAATACTTTTCTTAGGCACAATATTATTTTTTATATATAAATTATTGCTATAAATTGTGCTGACGCAGAAAAAATCTGTTGCAAACTGCTTGAATCTACGATATATCGAATTAATATCGCGCTTGCGTACTGATCGTACTTGAAGTTGGTATGATCAGCAACAGGTAGCGTACCGTAGAAGGTAGCGGACGCGTTTCCCGCCAAAACTAGTTTCATCGTCGCATCGAATGCGAGCGTAGCTGTCCTTTTTGATGTAAAAATTTTGTTTAGTAAATATTGTTTAACACAACAAATCAAACCTAAAACAATGGATCCGAGTGAAGTAGAATTTCTCGGTGAAAAAGAATTGGTCACCATCGTGCCTAATTTTAGTTTCGATACGATTCATTTGATTTCGGGTTCGGTGGGCCCGTTTCGGGCCGGTCTACCTGTCAAAGTTCCCATTTGGTTGGGGGTGAATCTGAAACAACAACAGAAGTGTCGTATTATTAATCAGAAATGGATGGACGCTGCCAGTTTGACCGAGGCGAAGGAAGAGGAAAAATTATCCAAGTGAGCGAAAACATTTTTATTCTTGTTATAATTTCTCTTCTTGTAAACCAATTTTTGATCGTGTTAGATTATTTACAAAAATGGCCAGTAATCATTACATGGACGAAGCACAACTTTTACTGAGTGTTGCAAGCGATGATATACCTGATTCGGACACAATAAGAACAGCGGTGAAGGTAACAGATTATAAATATTTATATTTGTTCAATACTGGTGTACTAATTCATTTCTAGGATATATGGGATATAAGAATGTCAAAGCTTCGTACATCGATAGATGCATTTTTGAAAAGCGAAGGATTGCATGCGAAATTGGATCATTTAACTGCCATGGAAATTAACAGTGTTCGTCCATTACTGCCGCACGCTCTTGATCAAATGCTGAGGATTCAGAGCGTACGTGTATTGTATAAAAAATAATTTGAATTTTTTTCTTCTGTAATTTATTAAATAAATTTTATTTCTTCAGGGTGGAAGGACGGCATCTCAGCGTCCAGAGAGTTCACAGTAAACATTGGATTAATTTTATCATTTTCGTAACATTAGTGTAACTATATTTTAGACTGTAAATATACATGTATATATTTATGAAATATTTGTAACGTATTCTTGTTGATCTCACGTGTGGAAATAAAGGGAATGGGCAATGGAACGACACGTTCGTTATATGCAATATACGAATGCGATATAATAGTTTTATTATTTCTTAACACTTAGATCATTACATACAGTCACTAGCATCTCAATCACAATATCTCATTATCACTAACGTGTAGTTAACTCGTATTTACATCGGTAGATCTGTCGCTTCAACTAATTAACTCGCAACTCGTTCAGCGCTATGTTTCTTTTTTTTTTCTTCGCAATATTTACATCCCTTAAGCTTATAGTACACAGTCCTTTAATAATCTTTGATTTGAATTCTTAAAGGTAAATCTCGCTTTAGCAAGCTTAACGTTCGTTCAGCCAGTAAGTTGAAGAAATCGATCCGCTTTAATTTCAGTCGGAATTTCAACATGATGTTAAGCCTGTAAACCGAAACGTCTATTGTACGCTGTAGAGAATGTGGAAACATATGTTACAAAATAAACGATGAAACTAAGTGGAAACTGCAACAGCAAGATGAGTCCGATGCTACAAATCAAAGTTAAGAAAAAAAAAGTTAATTTATTACTCAGGTATCTTAAAGTCTTTGAGATTGTATATAAAATATAATAAAGACATGAAACTGTTTCTATTACTGAAACTCAAGTAATTTTTCTTATTCAGATCCTCCAAGTGTTTCGAGCAACACATTTTTTTGAACACTGTTATTGCTTCCTAAAAAAATGCTTTACGGATATCTTGACTCAAGTTTCGTTACGGTATACTGCCAGTGCAACGACGTAAGTACAACGTGCTCTCTATCTAAAGTACTTCGCCCTATCACACCAAGTATACAATTAATAAATATCAAGTACCATTAATCGTTTGCCGGACTGACGTTACGTGTAAAAATAAGAAATGCATATGAACCACATCGAGAAACGCGCGCGCGTGTGGCGTAACGATATTAAGTGTGTTACGTCGAACGATAGTATTTGAGTTAGTATGATACAACGTGTTGAAAAATTAGGCTTCGATATCATCGATCGTTTTAAACGGCTACAATTTTACTAGGATCGACTTTTACTCGGATGAACATGGTATTGTCTTTAACGAAGTGTCGTTTCTTCACCATTTCGTGGGAAACGAACCGGGGGAAACCAAAACCGAGGGAATCAGGCTCGCGGCTCGGCCTCTGGAAATTCTTCCATGTCGGATCCGGTATGAAACTTTCCACGATATTGCACGCCTTCTCTGCGACCACCGTTTGATCGAATATGGTAAAGGACACGCTGTGAGAAAATGGCCATCGCAACAGAGCGTCATACTCTCCGGGAAGGATCTTTATGTATATTGAAATGTGACTTCCTTCGCCGGTTCCATTTCCGTTTAAGAAAACTGACGCCTGGAATATTGAATGTTTGTCAGTATAATTATATGCTATGAATAAAAAATATCAGAGAGATTATTAAAGTAGCGTTGTTAACCGATGAAGCTTCTTTGTTGAAAAGCGACAAAATAACTTTAAGAGAAATAATTCAGAATTAATAACAATTATTGTTTACCTGTAGCTTGTAACCATATTGACTAGTATAGAAAGGGGGGCTAACGAGTTCCATTCCTTCCTTAGCCTTCGCCTCGGACATTTTAGCACTGTAGTCCGTGATCTTCCATATAAGCGTGCCTGTGTAATTTAATGACAATTTGCTAATGGCTGATTTCAGGCTGGTTATCTGGTGCTGCTGTTTCGTCACGACACTGCACATCAAACTTAAATGCATCTTTGCTGACTCTTCCAAATGCTTGTCCAATGAAAATCTGTTTCCCTGTAATACAAAAGTACATTTTAAATCACTGTTTAATACGATACAATGGCAAATAAAATGTACAATTAAGTCGATAAATTGATATACCTTAAAACGACAGCCGGCATCCTTGAAGGTACAGGATAAGAGGTGTGTGGTGCAATGATCTTTCAAGTGGACCTCGAGATCTTCCCTTGGTAAGACGGCAGTTTCGCAACGATGTGGACAAGCGACTGGAAAACGGCCACACTTAGCGTGATGAGCACCGAGCGTGTCAAAAACGAACTCTTTATTACAATAGCGACAGGCCACCAGTCTTTTCGCGCACTCGCCCAACTTGTGCTGACTAAGGTGCCTTCTCTGCACCTTCATGCCACACTTGTTCTCGCAATAGAGCGGCTCGTAGCCACACGTCCCTGTGTGTTTCTGTGGAAACAGCAAAAGAAACCAAAAATATAGAAACAACACTGACATTCTAAAATTTTGTGACAGAAAAATTCTAAGGAAAATTAATTAAATTTTATCATGGTATGAAAGTGCTATACATAAATTAATTTTTATCATAGTATTCAAATGTTAACATAATAAAAAAAAATAATAATAATAACTAATTTCCAAACAAAACTGAAATTGAATTTCCTCGATTTTTTTCTACCACTTTCATTCAAAGGTATCGAATAAAAAGAAGAAAAAAAGTAACAATATATAACATTTCATGGAAACAAATTGTCTAAGGTTCCACAAGCATTCCTCAACAAGAACATGAATATACAGAAAAAGGAAAAAAGAATTCAAGAAATTTCGCTCTAACTGGCGTGCTTTCGCTTCCATCCGTTCCCACTGTTCTACAGTTAACGGCTGGCACTCGATAGCGATTCTTTTAATTAAATGCAGAGCTGGTTACCTCGAGCGTGTGACCGGTAAATTCTTTGGCACAGAAGTCGCAGCGTGCTCGCCGCTGGGCGCAAGTGTACTTCAAATGGTCCTCCATCAGAACACGAGGAATCATCGCGCCGCATTTATTGCTGCAGGGAACCGCGTCGTGCTTGCAGGTATTCAGGTGAGCCTAAACAGGATGTAATGCGATTTTTACATCGGTGCTGGTTGAACGGTGCATTCCTTCTACTTTAGTCGGATCGTTTTCTTTAGATCTATGCTCGTGTTGCGACAATCGGGAAAACTCGAGTGAACGAACTGCGTATTGCCGATTTAAAGGAATATTAATAATATTTATTAAAGATCAGATAGAAGAAGTGCGCTAAAATTTTTGGAAAGCTTCGAGTTTCGAGGACTTAAAAATGTTACAAGAAATTTTTTTAACTAAATTTAAGCAACAATTGTTACTGAATTTTGAGTATTAAAAAAAAAAGTTAAATCAGCAGAAATTACTGAAAATATTGAAGTTATTTAAAAAAAAAATTCGGTAATGTATTTTTATTATTACTGAATACTAATGTATGCTGTAACTAAATAATTTTCTACGACGTAGTTATTTATATAGGGTGTCTTGTTTCAATCTATCAGTACAAATGATATTAAAATGATATCGAAGGTATTCCAAGGTCAACCTTTAAATTATACAAAGTGTTGAAACAACTTCCTATAATTTTTTCCCGACAATGAGACTTCCTAATTAATGATGGAATTATGAAGAAAAACCGTTACAAAGGAAATTATTTTTAACTCGTAAATCATCGAGAGGTCATTTAGAACTTTATATGTTAACGACGGTAAGGAGAGTCAATAATTGTTCTTATAATTGACCGGAAGGTCGGCACGAGCTATCCGTAAGGCGTGTGGGAGTTAACCGTGCTGGGACCAGTTCAACGACCTATCAGCGCAAGGTCGCTTAAGATCAGAAATGCACAATAAAACGATCTTGAAATCGTATCTTTCTCTAGTAAAAAAAATTCTAACCGATTATTACGATTATAAAAAAAAGAGACCCTTGACAACACACATTTTCAACATTTTCCTGAATCTTTTCTTCGTTATACAAAAATCATAAAAAATGTAACATTTTTTAATCGACAGAAATAAAAAAGAACATAATATTACCTTCAACTTTCGAAGTTCGTCGGACCACTTGCAGCCGTCCTTATGATGTATGCAATACACAATGGAGCCCATTATTGCCTTTTCTGCTTCCAAGTCCTGGAAATTCTGCAACACACAAAAGAACCAACGATCTTATCCGCTATTCTCTACTTTCTCCATCACAAATATTCATCGTTTCGTTTGGAAAAATACTCGTATCTATCAATTATTTGAATCTAACAAAGGAAACCAAATTGATCGACAAAGCTCAACAGAACGTTTAAATTTCGCATCCAATAAACATTGGGTTTGAAATAATTATCTTTGACCACTCAAGAACCAATCGAATCGATTTCAAAACTCGTTTAGTTTCTATCCGAGCGACAGTCGAGTAAAACTGGACCTCTCAGAACCTGGATTCCCAATCTGTGACTCGAGATCTCCAAAGGTTCCTTCGAAAAATACTAAAAGCCATGTTCATAGGCATTATCAATTTTATATTATTTTAATCATTTTCTATGCTAAACCATCGATATTTTTTCGTATTTTTGTTGGGACGAACCTTGATTTATTTCTTGAAAATAAAATATACAAGGCGAGGGATCGCAAAGAAGACCGCCGTTCGAAAAAGATTGGGAAAGACTGTCTTAGAACGTGGGTAGCGATTAATTGGGTAACAGGTAGTCGTTACCAGGCGGCCCTGTCCATGGGACACGAGTGTGCACCGGAGCTCATGACCAATAAACAAGCCATTTGGCATTCCAGCCAACGCCACGTGAAATATGGTAATCAATTTTCAGCGACGCGACCGTATACCAGCAAGCTCTGGACCTACATTTCGGTTAGATGAGAATTTTTTCGAAGTCGAAGCTCGGTTTTACTGGATTTTCTCCTTGGAGACGATCTACAATCCGTGATAAAGATAGATAAAGATTGAGATAATGGATTTTTGTTTGGAACTTAAGAGTGATTATTGTATTCTTCGAGAAGAATGCTTTTGTAGATATTGCAACTTGGTTGTCGTAGATATTTGATAAGATGGAACGTTCAAATCACTGATCAGATTCAAATTTTGTACGCAATTAGTGTATAATATTTTTTATTTTATGTATTACTCGTTTAGCGTGCAACAGTTTCAATTTTATGTCGATTATATCAACACTGAAACGTGGAGAATTAAATCTTTCGATATCGTCGGATGATACTCGTCCGCCATATTGGAAATACAACGCTAAACGTTTGACAAAGTTACTTCTTCTAGGAAGTTAAGATCTTTAAAATTATATAAACTGCAAATAAAATGATACCAATATTTCTAAACTCTTTAAAACCAATAAACAATCTTTTTTTCCTTTTACCAAATTCGCGATTCAACTTTGCCAAGAATAATATTCGAAACTGGTTTTACCATAACTCCAAGGCTGCGAAATGCGTAACAGATTTCAAACAAAGAATTAGCACTAAAAATTTCATACGTAGAAGAGCTGTTTGCTCTTGATAACGCTAGTTCAAATTGCAAAGTCTACGAAACGTTTTCTCGAGCAACGTGGCAAAGATAAAACTATATCAATCGTTAATATAAATAATTTTTTTTTTTTTTAACTACAGCAATGAACTCGCAGAAGTTTTGCTTGTCCAAGCAATGCAAACTAGATAATCCAGTTGCCAACTGATAAAGTTCACTAGGTCTAGTTCATACGGATCGAACTTTCTCCGGAAACACGTGGCACATGCATGAAAACGCATTGAGAATTCAGAATGGCCACGGAACAATGTAATCGGTTACCTAATCCTTCATTATCATGTGGCTGCTGGTAATTTCTCATCGCTGATTCTTACGGTGCCGCTTAAATGATAGACTCTATCGATAAATACACGTTTCCATTGTTTGTATGCTAAACGGGGACCCCATTAATGTTCGGACGGTTCCATCAATGGTACTGGATTACTAAAATGACTACTATTAACCCTTGCTACGGTATTTGAAGTTCATTCGTCCTGATCTTTTCATTTTACGGCGAGAAATTTAATTTTCTACCTTAAAATACAATTCTAAAATAATTTTCGTAAAATTTAAGTTTTCTATTTAGAAATTATGTTTTTACAAACAGTACCATAATATTATGAAAAGTACCACTTTTTATTTCCAGATTATCCACAATCAGGAACCTACTTTCTATATCAAAATATAATTCTAAAATAACTCTGGTAAAATTGATGTTTTTACAAATTATGTTAGTAGCTTAAAAATTACCATTTTTGATATACAGATTATACACAATTTCGAATCTACAACACTTCCGACTAAACCAAACTGAAAACTAGGTTAAACCAGTAAACCAACGAACAATAAACCTACACAAAACAACATTGGAAGTGGACGAGCTATAAAACGCCTTGAAATAAGCGTAGAAACAAACGATGGTCAGTGTTTAACAACGCGCAATAAATCTAAATCCGTCCGTTGAAGACTCGGGGTGTAACACGTGGGAGACGGGCATTCCGATCCTTTTAGAATTTTCATGGCGCGCTGCTGTTTCTAGGAAGAACGTCGATCATGCCAGTCGACGAAGGAGTCGTGACGGTTTTCGGAAATAGCGAAGGTTCAATAATAACCCTGATGCAGGAGGTGAACCCGTACCGAGAACCATGCGGGAGGCGAGGAAACGAGAATAAATTTAACGCGTTACGCGGTGCGTTGAAATAATTATTGCATCTATTAATACGTGCCTCAATTTCCGGTATACTACCGATCAGGGTTAATTAATGACGCCAACGATTGATTTTAGAAAAAAAATAATAATAAATAAATAAATATTAAGAAACATGCTTTGAATTTTACAATTTATAAAATGATTTCGAACTGAGATCTTGCGGCTCTTTGAAGCGTTTCCTAAGGTCTATTTCCCGTTATTTGATTAAACAGTGAGTGGAGGAAGCTTTCAAAGGGTAGAATCCTGAGAAACAGAGTCATTTCGGTAAACGACCTCTAATTATTTCGACCAGCTTGTAGAAGCTAAACGCTCGCCATCAGTTGAAACACTTCTATTAGCCCTTAAACGGTGGGGAATGGTCCAAGTCCCCTTTAACCCCACTCATCGTCCACTTGAAACCCTGCCTTTGCACCCTGTTTTCAATTACTTATTCGGATCTTAACGGCTTCAATCTTGACGAAGCGGAACAAAAATGATAATTTGCGTTCCCAAGGTGTTTAACTTTTTTTTTTTATCAATAACCCTTGGATCTGTAAGTCCATTGGTGTGTCTATTAACTATACAAATTCAATCTTCTTAATTAATATCTTGAATCAGACATCACGTTCCAGAATAGAATAAAAAAAATTGTAACTGTAAAAAAAAGAAAACCAACACCCTTCGCTAGGACCAACCCTAATTTTAATTCCAATAAAATGCCCTCGAGGACTAATTCTTCTAAAGCAATTATTTTCTCCAAAACAATATTTCATTCAACTTTGATTTAAGCGTTTCCACTCAGGTACACCCGGTATACAAGGAACGTCTGGAGGTGCCTGCGAGTTGAAACCTGCACGACCGGCAAGGTCGAAGAACCTAACGCAACCAGCCACTGCCGACGAGATATAAACACCGCCGGGAATGGAAGAGACAGACCTACCTCTTCAGTTTCGAGATTGCGAAAAAAAGGACGAGGACGAAGGAATAAGAACACCGGCCGTGCTACGATACCGGGAATAAAAATACACTTGCACCGGTCGCGATCGAGCCCTCCATTTTCGTTTCACTCTCCTCTGTTTATGGGGTTTTTGTCGTTTGTCGATTACAATTGGAGTGTATTTATATCGCGTTCAAGTTGCAGAACTCGCATAAGAATATAGGATTAAAACGATTTCAGTTTAATATTTTAAAATATATTTTGTTAAATCCAATACTTTGAATTTTTATCTACTTTTATTCGTTACAATATTCGAAGCTATACTTCCTTTGCTTTTCTTGGAGGAACAAAAAAAGAGAAAGGAAAATTGAATGTAAAAACGTACCTATTATTCCTCTCATTATTATTTCACAAGAAATAAAATTTTATATCGGAAAGAGTAATATTCTGTTCCTCGGAGCGATGAATCTAAAATGGCGCCTAACAAATTGGCTGCTCTGACAGTGAACTTGGCGAATTATGCTTAATTAACGCGATAATAATTCTGTGGCACGGCTCTATGAATTGGTGAAGCGTGTGCCATTAGGGAGAGTCTGGAACAATCGAGAGGAAGATGGATGACGAATTAATTAAAACAAAGAGCTGCTAATTAAGCCCCAACGGGCAGCGATCTTGCGTTGCGCAAGTTCCGTAATATCGTCGAAACAAAATGGTGCTTTCTCTCGGTAACCTAAGCGGCGTAATGGCTGCAGAAAACGATATTAACGAAAGCTTTGGTTACGTAAGTTTGAAAGTTCAATATAAAAATGATGCGCCTTGAAAGATCAAACATCGATGCAATTGATCTAATAAATTTCGCGTTTAAAAGGAACTACCGATTATTTTATTTATTTTTTATCGTGCAAGAAACTTGAATATTTAAATCTGAATCATCGTATCCAGAAATATAGCTTTCATTAAACCTCTAACTCTCTAAATTGAAACGTCTATAAAAAAAAAAATACATCATTTGCGTGGATCTCAAGAAAAAATGAACCAATTCCAAATAATGTAAATCACATAACAAAACAAACATTATCCAAAAAAATTCCCAAAATATCGATCTAATTAAATAAACAACCAGATGACCCTCCAATTATTTTAAGACTCGCAAGATTCACGATAATTCTATTATTTTATCAACGACTACTTTGCAAATCGAACAACAACCTCGTTCTTTCTTCTCTTTTCTTTCTTTTTCTCTTCAAGCAGTAAATACGGTCCCTCTGAATGCATAAGTATGACGAATAGGCAAATGCAAATTGATTCGAACGTTCGTCCAGTGTCCCTCGTTCCCGGAAACTCCATAACGCTTGAACCAGCGAATTAGAATACCGACACGGAGCATTGCGAGGCTGACATCACGCGTAGTCTTTCTCCATGGTGCTGTTACAGCGGTTACAAGTCGTCGTGACGTCACAGCGAAATAACGGACACGATCTTCGCGTACGTTCCACTTATTTCCGAGGACGACGATCATCTCCGCGTTATACGGCCCCGAAGGAAGTTTCTAACCCGGCTCGCCGCGAGAAGATTCACCAGAAACTTAGATGATCGGCACACTGGTGACTTACAGGAGAAAAAGAGGAGCTGAGTTGGATTTATTTGAAAGATTCGAAAGGATCTGAGAAGATCCAAGTATTTTATGCTCTGTAATTGTTATTTGGATTTGTTACCCTTGCACCATATATTTTTATTAATTTTCTTGAAAGATTTTAAGGAAACGTGATGATAGTTCAGAAAAGAATACACTACGTCCTCTGAAAATGTTTTCAAAGTTTCAGTAAAAATTGTATGATCGCCAAGCGCTTTTTTGATAAGTGAAAAAAGGTTTCAGAAATATTGATAATATGTTTGGATTACTCGGGAAAAAATATCAGAGGACCGACGCATCGGGCAGGAACTCGCAGTATTTTAATGAAACAGAAAGCAGTTTGACAAGAGTGTCCGGTATTCGAAAAATCCTCCGCCGATATTAGCGATGCACGAACGTGACGGTTACGCATTCGAATCCAACGGGCGAATCTCATTTTTTTAACCGGCTCAAAACCGCGCGACCTTGACAACTCGATGACCAAGGATTACCATATCGTATCTCTTGAATTGCTGCGCTCGTTGATCCGTTTCGAAATTCCTCCAACTCTTCGCAGAATATACTCAACCGTTTTTTTACAGTTAACCGTCAAAGAGTTGAAAGAAATAAAATAAATTTTCAACTTTTTATACGAAAAGCTCAAGATTAAAAAATTCTTTACGTTATTTACAATATAAATTTATCTTGACACAAAACTGAAAAAATTCAAGAATCTTAATTCTTCTTCACACTATTCGTTACTAGAAATTAATAATTAATGTTCCCAAGAATTTATAAGCTATAAATTGTACATCGATGTACCATAAATCAGTTTTTCAACGGAGGAAACTTAAATCCTGTTTTAAAATCACAGATATCCGTCTTCCGTGATTGAAACGAGCAGAAGTTCAGCAATTATGTCGTTCGGTTGATTTCGAGTTTCCCGTCGCGGCATCGTGAATTTGCGGATCGATCACTCGACCGGAGGGAGACAGAATGATCGCGTGCGAAAGGAAAACTTCCTGTCGGTTGCTGAGGCGCACGGTCCGTGGACTGGGCTCGCTCGTACACCGGCAACACTTTGGATCCCATAAATTAGCGGTCGTGGGACACGGCATTCAACGATTTCCGAGTAATCCCCGTGACCCGTGGATTTCACACGAAGCCGCACCCCATTTTTCATGGATTCTCCTCTTCGTACCTTTTTTTTTTAATGTAAAGTATGTCATTTTAGTTTGCGGATTTAATGAACCTTATAATTAAAAAAAGGATATTAACTCGAGGAAAAAAATTACTCTTTCACTTTAAATTCTAAGGCAAATCTTTATGAATAATTTTGTGTAACTTTTTTAAATTCATAACTCTATTCAATTAGATATTTTAATAATATAAATTAAGATAAATATATTTTTTTTTAAGTTGAAAAATAGGATGTAACGATGTTAAAAAATAGAAGACTAAAAGGTTGTTCATTGCTTTTTTTTTTTTTAATTTTTTATGAACAAATAGCTGGTTATTTTAAATGTTATGTTACCGATTGAAATTACTAGTGCATTGAAACAATGTTTTTTTTAAGCAAACGCAAAAATTCAATTTGACCATTGAGGAACTCGAACAAAAACGGATTCCTGCGGTTTCTAGGTGGCTTTTGCATGAAGTAGCCACACAATGAACTGTTACAATTAAGATCAGACTCACTGACTCCTCCATTGAAGCGAGGAAAGTCAACGGAAAGCGAAAAGTTTTACCAGAGACTTTTCTTGCCGTTGGAAAGAAAAATATTCGTTTCTTTGTTTCCTCGACTTTCGGATGGAACGTCGAACCGTTGCAACGTGGGATTTAAGGGATCCAAGGTTCACGACCCGTGAACGAGAAACTAGAATTTCAACGAGGCCATTTTAATTTCAAGCAGTCCTGTTCCGATAGTTGCACCTCTTTCAGAATTCCACATTAGGAGAGGAAAATTAATTATGCTCGGTGATACCATCGAAATTGTTCTTCTTCGAGCGAACAATAACATTTGAATATAATACTATAATAAATAATCGAATCAACATCTTTTCTGGAATTAATTTCAAAATTGAATATCTCTCCAGGCTGAAATAAAAATTTATAAACAATAGTTCGCGATATATTTTTGTGTACGAATTCCATTCGTTACGTCGATGTAACGCGTATTAAAGTTTATACAATTCCGAGTGATAGGTTTCCGAGTAAAAGCTACCGATAGCTGTTTATCTCTCGTGCACACGCCTTCCTAGTATCTTATCGAGACACAGAAATCTACACACTTTTACATTTCAGCCAAATGTTACATGGAACATCCTACTCGGTGATTTCTCCCGGGAGGATCCACGATTTATTTGTATTTTTGTATAATCTCGTAGGAGAAAAAAAACAAATATATGCGTTCACATTAACGCGGCTATGTTTGAGATATCAAAGGCTGTTCCGATCGTTGCGTAAATAAGCAAACAAGATAACAAATGTTACTAGCATTGACCACCGAGGATCGTTTAAACGGTTCCTCGTTATCGGTCTTTTCGATAATTGTGAATCCTTGAACGGAATAAATATTGGGAGTTCCAGGATTTTTATTTGAACATTGCTTTGATTTATGAGACTTTACTTGAGTTTTAAGTTGTTCCATATGTTGCTAATTAGGGTACTAATTCCACAAAGTAGAGATATAATAATTCCAACATTGGTTTTTCTTTCTTTAAAATTGTAAATTATCATGACGAGAATGAGATTAAATTTATTCAAATTTTTTCTATGTTATACCAACATATCAGTACACTATTTAATTATACTAATTCCTAATTATCAGGATACACTGTCAATGCTCAACGCTATCTTTTCTACAAACCATAACGGTGAAAAACCAGAACGTCGTCAAATTAATTTAAAAAGGTGCATTCATTCTTCCCAATTAGCAAAATAACAAGATTACGGAACTCCGGCAACAATACCGCGGAGCCGCTCCAAAAGTACCCGGAAACGTACTCACGGTCGCACACGAGGAACTCTGTTGAACATAATTTCTATCGCGATCACTGATCGTCTCATACGCCTATTTTCTGAAAGCGAGCAGAACCAAGGAGAAGCGTGGATAAAGAGAGACGTTCATTACGATGGAATGCGAGGAGGGAACAATACTTGGTGGAGCAACAAATACCGCGGCAACTTCCGGTCGCGACGAAGGCGGTGGCCTCCACGAGAAGGGGGGCAGGGACCGCTTTTAAATTAACACGCGGTAATTACCGTGGCTCGTAACCATCCGTGTTATCTCGCATTCCTGAACAGGGGTCACGAGTCATTGTACACGCATAACTTAATAAGAACCTACCGGGGACTGTTCTTATGGCTAATTTTGGTGATATTTTAAAGAATTTTCCTAGGTCAATTAGTTACTTTGACGGAGGAAGCAGCAAAGTAGTCAATGTAACTAGTCTGTACTCAATTTTATAGTTTAGTAATTTATAATCTTAATATTATCAATGTTATATTATGAAAAATTCAATATTGGCTTACCATAGTTTGATACATAAGTTGCAGAACAAAGATAATATTTGCAACTGGGCGGTTTAGAAAATAAAAATCAACGATGCTTCCCATCATCATTCGTTTCTCCTTCTGGATACGCCTCCTCGAAGTTCTCTCACAGGAGCTCATTATTATTCCTGACAGTTAACAGGAATTAAAAAGTAACAGAGAGATTGTTGTAATATGTTCATGTGTGCGCTACGGTAATATAAAGTTTCATCGATCTATTTGAATGGTCCACGGGTCGGAGAACCACTGAGTGAGAAGTAGATAACTGAAATAATGTGACACAACGATCTCTGCGTATGCGTGCTATTTCCTGAAGATTATGAGTCCGCGGGAGGCCATGACACTTCCTGCGACGATTTCCTGTATCGTCATTATTTTCCAATTCGCAGAACTTTGCCATAGTCTGATTAAGCTCGTTGGAACGCTGCTCGTCTAAAATGCAGTCCAATCTTTTGCTACTAACCGTTTATACAAATCCATTCGGAGTGTGTTAAATCGTATCTGGATATTTCCTGAGACCTTACCGGTGCGCAGCGTCGGGTTAAGTGCTAAGGTTGCCGCCTCGCGCATGCGCGCATCGCTGCGCATTCATCTCCTATTGCACTTTTTATTCCACATTGTTACCCTCTTAACCTATTCTCTCGATCGAACGGTATGCGCTCCACAAATCAATTATATAACCTCATTTCTCCGAATGTCGTTTAGCCTTCCATTTCTTGCGGCGACAGTAAGAGTATTACGATCTGCAAATCAATTTAATCCTTTTCCCTGTGCATGAAACTCAGATCCAAGATATAACATTCCTCCGTATACTTTTTAAATCGTTCACGATTTTCTCAACGTTTTAATTCGATTCGAAAATTACAAAGAAAATAATTTTAAATCGACCATGTCACTAGACCAAACATGGCGGAGTTAGGATCATCGATCATCGATAGCGGTTCCGCGCGAGGATGGACGAATCTATTTTTCGCGAGAATCGAGTTGCATCGGCTCATAGAGCGCACGAAACACGCGAGAACGGAAAGCGGAGCCGATGGCACGGAGGTGCACGAAGGAGGCCGAGCGGGTTCGGAAGCAGCCGAGGCCATCTGTTACGCTCGGTTCCCACGCTTCCGCCGTCGCCTTTCCCCGCCTTTGGACCAGTCCTCATCGGTCCTTTTCTTGCCCCCACCGACACACTGGCGGCTCTCGCTGTTGCTTTATTTTATATACCCGGAGAACGCCTGGACGTCTTTAACCGCGACTCCGCGTTTTCTGTTACGAGGCTAAACTTTTGTCCATTACCGAGGGATTTCTGCGCGTCGGCAGTTTCGTCCGCCTCGTTCTCGAGGCGTTAAGTAAAAGTTATACGACTCGTCTCGCGAAAACCGGGCCGGCCAAAATCTTTATCTCTTTCGGTCCCGCTTTGTTCGCATGCTAATGAGAACAAGTGTCTCGAGATATTTCTTATTATTTACTTATCTTCTCGTTATTAGATCAATGATTTTATAAATCGCAGTCCAACGTGGGAGTAGTTGGATAAATTCAGCCGAGCGGCTTCGCTTTCTCCGGTTTGTTAATCAAGCCGTTCCCGATACTTGAAACTGGTCCATGTACCTTCTTAGTAAAACCCAGAAAGGGGTAATTTTTCTAGCAGTAGAAAACCGAGCGTAGATACGATCTTCCTTTCTAATCCAACGCCGCCACGACAGTTTGCGATCCTCCCACGAATCGATATTGACAATCCTGGATACGGGCTTTAATTGTTGTTTTGATACCTATTATAGCCATTCGATACGGCTAGACATGCCGGTAGTACGAATTGGCTTGGTATAAAAAAAAAAAAGAAGTCGCTTGGGCACGTGCCGTCAGGCGTCTGCACCATTGTCATCTTCCCAGAGGCAGTGTTTACACAAACGAACTCCCCCCAATTGTCCCCTGCAGAAAGTTGGCGCTGTCGACCACCAGCCACTGTGTACAGACCGTTTTTAAATGTGTTCGCACAAAGGGAATCGTAAACGGGGAGCACGTGTGTTGGCAACGCGTCGTCGAGGGGGCTGGAGCGATTAAACCGACCGCAAAAAGAGACGAACTCGATTCCCTAAATACACGGCTGATACGGTAAGGGAGGGGCGCTGACTGGGACAACTTGGAGTGACTTCTGACGACCCCTTGTTTACCCATGAATAAATTCTATAATTTCGTGACACAAAACATAGGGACGAGGACCTATGCGTACGAGCGTCTTTTGTCCGCCCCATCTCGCTGCGATCACATGTTTGTTCCTCGTTGTTTTTGACTCGGAAAACAAAGAAAGATGTACGATCGCAGAGAGATCGCGCGGACAAATGTTGCTCGTCCGCGTCGAAACTAAGAGGTCGAAAACGCACAACAGATCAACGAGATAACAATTATTTAGGTAATTCTTAAAAGATACCAGAAAATACCAATTATTTTGAATTCTTTGGCGGAAGAAGATATACACGTAGATCATCGGTAGTTATAGCGTTGAACGAACGTAGATAGGAACACGTGGCAATTTCTAGCAGTTTTAAAAGAATTCGTCGAACGATTTAAAGAACGTAAGGGAATGTAATCGTGAGGGAACCATTACATCAAACCCGACTAGGGACCGATAATTCCACGCCGCGGTTGGTAATCGTAGCGGTATGCAATCGATAATAAAGGAACGACCGACCCTACGGAGCAAAACCGGGTTCGGAAAGATCTGCACGATGGACAATTTGAAAGCATGTTGTTGGCTGTCGTGGCATAAATCAACCGCACTGTCGGCATGATTAGAAACTCTTTCTTAGGAATACACACGGCGAGCAGACGAGGGAACGGCGTGGTTTCGTCCACGGTCTCGTTGGAACATCTGGCTGTCGCGTGTCATGGCAACGCGACCTTTTTGGTTATGTGACTGTTTTAACCAAAGAACGTAGCGTGTACCGTGAAACGGTGTTACATAATCCACATTAATTTTTTCTATCTGTGATAATATAATCGCACGACATATACAGTTGGTCACAAAAATATTCCTCTACCTTAGGTACTGATGTTACTTCTTTAAAAAGTGTTACACATTATTGGAAAATAAACGGATAAAGTTCCGAAAGGCCCCGGTGGCCGATCAACGTGCAATTTAACGGAGAGAGGGGAGAGAGGAGGTAGGTTCTAAATGTAAAATTTTAACCTCGTTCAATGATTAGTTTTCGAGATATTAATAGAAACAAGTTTCAGTACCATACACTAACTACAGCGTTGACGGTTGTATCATTAACGTCTGCGTAACACAATGCTACTAAAGCTGAAACAAAGCATCGTTTAGCTTTGGAACGGGTCGTACGAATGCGTTTCGAAGAACGAACACGGAAACCCCCCCCCTTTCGGTGCTCAAGATTTATACAGTGTTTTGTTTTTGCAGTGGCAAGAGTGCTCACGGTTCGATGGCCACGAACGCATGTATTCGCTTCGATAAGAGGGTTAATATGCAACGTATTCAACAGAAGCGCGTAACGCAGAAAATCGAGTCCGTGCCAACAACGCAACGATATAAAATCATGAATGGTGCTGTTGTAAACGATATCAGAACGCAACCCTCCGTTTCCGTTTTGTCCAATAATAGATTTCCCCCATCTTGCGGTTTCCTTTTATTCGCATGGAGATTACGTTACCACGTGTGTTTGGTATGGTTATCAAGTTGAACGCAACCAACGAAAATACTTAAGTTCAACATTTTAAAGATCGAAAAACACGAATGTAGATTATCAAACGAAATTTTAAACGAAATTAGTCGAGACGTAAATTTTGGTTTCGAGACGGCGGGATTAATCAATGTCACGTTAATCTAGTACTTCTTTTTTTTAAGGAGATACAACAACTAGCAGTGTGAAAGTAAACACACGCGCGGGCCATTGGTACGAGCACAAATGCATGGAGAACCGAGTCGCATAACTGGCGATTAACCGTGGTCGCTTGAAGCGTATAGCAACAGACCGTTATCTGAAACACGTATGACGATAAACTTGAAACTCTGCTCCAGTATATTCGTGTACACCTACGTGGAAGTTGGCACGCCAACTGGAATTCTTTATACATCAAACAACATTCTAATCTTTCCTCGAAAAGAAACTCAATTCACCCTTCAGAAACTGAAACGTCACCAGCTCGCACAGCATGTTTACAAAATACTACACGATCCAACCACCACTGCTCCACGCTTAACTCACCGCTCAGTGTTACAGAAGTTAAGTTCTCAAAGCAGTACCATTAATTGCGAGGATTGTGTTAGAAATTGAAAGACCAAAAGAAAACAAAGAAGAAAAGAAAAAAAAAATGAAGACTGTCTAACCTCATCGGTAATAATCGGCGTCTTGTCCATGTTGTCGTTGATCGGGCTGGGTGGCGACGTGGGGCTAGCACTGGGGCTCACATGAAACCCCTTCGACTCCTTGGCAGGCCTCTGGGGCGACACCCTCGCCGGAAAGCTCAAGGTTTTCGTCCACTGCGACAGACCACGCACCATCTTTTCTTCTTGTCCAAAATTTCACCGACAAAAAATACAATAATACTACTGTTCGTATCCCGCGTATCTGAGTGAGTTCAACGCGCGCTTCGGCACCCGCGAATTTCAAAAAACCGACAAAACACTAGAAACAACTCGAGGTCTTGGCGTTGGCATTTGTTTCCGTCGCGAATCTCTCCTCGCTTGTTTCACAAGCCTCGAAAAATTCACTCGAGAGCGTTAACCGGCCGCTTATAAATATTAATAAGCGTTTCGAGAGATCGCCTGCGATGTATCCGTGTCGTGACACGCATGGAAACGGTTCGCTAGCACGCGCGTCAACCAACGCACGCTACGAGGTATACTGACAGACTGTTCGCAGTCCGGTCGGTCGGTCCTTTCTGCGGAACGGTCGCGTCATGCCCGCTGGACCAAGCGCGCCGATTGGTAGATCCGATAGAAAGCGACAGGCGACGCTGACAGAAAAGGACGGGCACAGTGGAAAATGGCCAATGGGGTGGTTCGTACGGTGAGAGGGAACGGGACAATGCGAGCGTGCAACGTGTGATGAACCGCGACCACGATATCATTTTCAGAGGTATAAACTCTTCTCGAGGGAGTCCGTTGCCTTTTCGTCTCTTTCTTCGTTCCAGTGAACGAAGGGAAAGAAGAGAACGTAAGAAGCTCGATGGTGTAGGCGAGAAAAGGACAGCTACCAGGGAGAGACGGTGAATGAAGGAACGTGTGAAAGAGATTATCGGATATGTGGCACAAGTACGGTCGCCGTTGACTTCACGGGTCGCGGTTTAGAAATCGTTTAATGTTACCTGGAACGTTCGAATTGGTCCAATAAAATGGCGATAAAAACCATCCACCGTCGCGTAAATAAAAAAATATTCTGTACCCTTAAAACTTGAGTGGTTATTAACAAAGAACCAGAATACTGTTGGTCGCAAAAGTATCCGGCCATCTTAGGTGTTAATCTTACTTCTTCGAAACATAATTCCTTTTTTCCTGTGTGTTCTGCTACGTTTCAGAATAATAAATTGTAAAATAAATTCTTCAATGTTTGTCGAAAACAGATTTTAACTTCTTTATTTTTCAAAATATAATTATAGATCAAATTAATACTTCGGTGACCAACTGTAGTTCTTGCAAAAAATTTCTCATACGAAATGGATAAAAAATATTCCGTACTAACCAATTTTCAAAAACTTTGAATTGAAACATCTTGCAAATTTTTAGCAAGTGTCTTTATAGAAAAATTACCTGTGTTCTGTTTGCGATACAGTGGTCAATCTAACGACTAATCAGTATTTATATCGATGTACCGATCGGATGCAGGTAGCCGAGGCGGTTGCTATCAAAGCGGTACTTTTACTGGCACCCTTTCCGAGACAAAGAATTTGTCCGCGCGATAGCGACTCGTGATCAGTAAAGACACATTCGTGTTGCCAACTGCAGGTCCACCAAGATGGTGGGGAGTAAAACGACATTGTAAGGCCCGACTGGCAAGGCATGTTCCTTACATTCAGCCGCGTTCAGCTGTATGTACCCGGACAGGATCTAGCCAGCTGCGGCCTTCTTCGACCTTCCCCCCACCAGGTTGGAATCGAGCCTTCTGGCCAGCTACACGAACCGGTACCCCAGCGTTCTAACAAGGAGCATCCGCGAAGACTCCGCCTTCGATCTTCACGAGACATTATCTCGCCAAGACAGTCGAAAACGAGACACGTTCGTGCCGCGTCTGTTTGTGTTTGTGGGATTCTGATGATAGTAAAACGGAAGACTTAATTTTTACCCAACGGAGTAAAGTGTAGGGGATAAGAAAATAAATTGTACAGAAAAAAGAAGAAAGAAAATTAGAATTATTTCAGGGTTTTATAGCAATAATAGTGGGAGATAATTGTCGTTTGTGTCAGATAAATAAATAGGGTAGAGAAAGGTTTGGAAAAGGGTGAAATATGATTACGGGCAAATAAAATTTGTTTTAGGTCTTGTATAATTATTAACCCTTTGCTCTACAATCACGAGTCGCACACGCGGCACAGATTACGGTTCAAATACGATAAAGTTTAATTTTACTCTTTAATTATAATTTCAATTTACGAGATTGAAAATTAACAAATATCAATGCTTTGCATTTGACACGGTGATGAAATAGCGGAAACTGTTCCTAACGTGCATGACGTCAGAAATTAAAGAAAGTTCTTCTGACCTTTCCCCCCGGTATCACCGATACGATCGATTCGCTTCCGAATTCCTAACGCGTTAGTCAATCCCTCCATTCGTCACAGTGTCTTGTCTAGGAGACAATTTCGACCAGTGACTTCACCCTTTGAGTTCGTAACCCGTTATGGGAACTCAGAGGTCTCCAAGAAAGGCGAGGTTCAAGTAGGGTCGAACAATTTGAATTTTTAATTCATCCAGCCCGCATAGTTCCGAGTTCAGGCCATATGTTACCATTTTCTCTGGAAATTCCTACTGACCATCGGATAAACCATGTCCCACCGTTCTCAGCAGGGTGTGTTCTAAATTTCAAGGGTGCGGTTCGCGTTGAATTCGAAGCACGTCCCTCTCGAATAGCCATCGGTCGAGGTTAATTAGCTTGACATATGTTCCCGCGAATATTTCAGGTTCCTGATATGGCAACCCCTAACTTGGTGAAATTACGGTGTCGAGGACAATGAGATCTGTCCGAAAGACCGTAAAGGTTCGAGAGAATTGGTGTTATTACGGGTTATGTCAGGGATACCAGTGGAGGATTTAAACCATTCCTATTTTAATACCGTCGACTAGCTGGCCCCGTAAATGGCATTGTTCACCTTGGATGAATAACGACGTATTATCGTGAACGCTTTCGTTCATTCATTGTTCCACTTTTATAGCATACGTATTACATACTCGGTTTTACCGTTTCATTTTTACCTGAGGTTTTTGTTTTCACGAAAAGGAAGAATCGTTGAGAATATAATGACGATGGCTCGATATTCTGTGAACGATTTCGAAGATTCTTTTATTCCAAGTTCGCAACAGGTGTGCCACGTCGGGTCACATTAATTCCGTGAGCACGTACTGTAATTTTACAGGCACGATATTCAGGATCGCGCACCTTTTCGATCCTTTTTATACGGCAGGTGTCTCTTCCCTTCCAATTCTTTTTAGATTAAAATCGTCCCTATTCGGGAGCCAACTTGTACAAGTTTCGATGGTTTCGCCTCGAAATCCCTTTTTCAGGGATTTATGTTTGGGTTTCTAAAATATTTTCGCCTATTTGATTTTATTCCTTGGAGAGAATATTTATTCGGCAATTTAAAGGAAAAAAGAGAAACCTAAAGCAAACTGTGCGCGTTCGAATAAAAGTTGCCAAGCTGGATATCCTGTTGTATTGTTGCAAAAAAATAGTAGTACACTAAACTAGGAAGATTTCACCGCGTTAAAAATGAAAAAAAAACCCGATCTCCGTTAACCATTTGCGTCGAAAGACGAGAAAAGCTAAATCATGTTCACAGACCGTTGCATTTTCCAGCAGCACAATTCAGGCCACTTTTGCTATAGAATATCTCGAGTTAATGTAATTGGTGCGTAACGTTTCTCGTGTCAAGGGATCCGATATCCTTAATAACCAGTTTCTCCGATTTCCAAACACGTTCCCCGTTACTGATTTATCAGAACTGTATGCGACAGCGCGTTGAATCCTAAAAAAAACTGCCCCCTCGTCAGCATCTACTATCAACCAGAGCTACGGTCAGAGAATCGGCAATTAAAACTCCCAACTCCGACCCTAACTTTTAATTTTTTTTGTCCTCGACTCCGATTCCGACTCCGACTCCTATATTTATGACAGATCGCTGTATATATACGCTAATTTTATATAAATCTGTAAGTTTGATTAATTTTTTTCCCGCTTTCTCCTCGACTCGTTTTCACTTGAGAATTCACAGATTTCGGATTTGGAGTTGATATATTTTCTTCCAACTCCAGCTCCGACTCCAGTGATCAGAATATCCCTTTGAACTTCGATGCAGACTCCACGATTCTATTAACCCTCTATTATTTGCCAAAATTATACGCGTCAACGAAGACCAGCTCGAAGACACGCGACAAAATGGAGGAACTTGAGGAACGGGATTCGATAATTCACCGCCACCTTTCAAAGTGACGAGCAAAATAGAAAGTTGTCAAGCACGATGCACAAACGTTTACGATACACCTTCTTATTGTCGACAGGTTGGAAACTGACGATCTCGTGATTTCTCCACGGACTTCCGTCTAGGTTCGTGAACGAGGCATCTTGCAACCACGAGGGAAATCGCGATTACGTTCGTGCAGTAGCAGACACGTAAGGCTGGCACGCGTTCCCCTGACGTTTAGTCCAGTTTTGCATCCGGCACAGGTAGATACTGGGGAAAGGTCGAGTGACCGACCTGAATAAGTTGATGGTTACGCAATGATCGTGGCACACCGGTGCGGTTTTTACGCTGCAAGGCTGGCTAGCGTGCACCGAGAATAGGCTTGAGTTGTGCACACTCGATTGAGAGATAATCGAGGCGAATGAAACTATTCTGTAATAGCTCAGACACGAGAGTGGAATAATAGAAAGTTGGAATATGAATATTCAGAAGGGTACGCAGAGTTGAATGGCCCTTAAAAGAGGATGCAAAATAAATTTCCTTCGTGTCACAGAACGTGGTGAAGTTAATAAGATTCCTTTTCGCACAGAATGATTCAAAGGGAACAAAGAAACTTTTAAGACGAACGAATCTATTCCACTTGTACCATAAAAAGAATTCGCAATAAAAATATTCAGAAAGATACAGAGTCTTCTCTGAGACAGAGTTTCGCGCGGAAGAGCTTTACAAAACAAATTTTCACAATCATAGGAGGATGAATAAAATTCACCCCCGATCGATATTACTCGCGACAGATAGCGAACAAACGTATCAACGCACTCCACAGGGTACAAAGAATTTTTCTAGCCCAATAATACTATTCTATCTCTATTCGAGCCTCGAATATAAAAGAAACTTTTAAGATAACCTATTCAAAAGGGCACAGAGTTCAATATCTCGTCAGCGATTCAATCCTACACGAGAGGTGCTTTTGAAATAAATTTTCTGTCTATCGTAGAACGAGGTGAAATCAATGAAATTCACCCTCGATCGATATTCGACGCGACAGATCGCGCATACGGCGGTTCAACGTGCCACGAAGGGAACAAAGAAGGATTTTTGGAGGCGCCGATGCGAGCAGCACCTGGAGAGGCGACGGGAGGGACCATTCGGAGGATAGGAGCGGACCGGGGAATAATATTGGGAAGTCTGCAGCTGTCACAGCAGCTGCAACCCTCCTCCCTTGCTCACAATCTGACCGGCAGCTTTTCTGCCGCCTTCTCCTCCTCCTCCACCTCCTCATCTGCCACCTTCTCTTCTCGTTCACCGTCACCTTGTTCTCATGGCCTAACTTCTGCCTGGCGTTCTCATTCCGGTTCTTGGAGAACATCCTACAAATACTACCCTATGGATCCATTGGTCGCGCAACCCTTTAGGTATCGTTCTGTCGTAAATTTCCTGGAAGAAGTTTTTTGAGAAATTTTTTTTTACTATCTTTTCACTTTTCTTCCGCTTTGTTCCATAACTACCGATTTAATGTAAACGAAATATAATTAAGCGAAGAATCATGTCCTTCTTTTCCAACTTTAAAAAGAAATGAATTCTTTAATACGCAATGATTACCTATAATTATATGTATGAACAAATGATTAATTATATAATAACCTTTGAAGACACAAAAGATAAAGTAACACTACCATCCAGAATTAATTTTAAATACAAAAATTACATCTATCCGACGATAAAAAAACGGAATAAAAAAAGGCAATCACACAACTCGCATTGCAAAGACAATTATCATAATACTCTCACAAAGCACCTAACGTTCCATAAAAAAAAAGAAAAAAAACGAAACGGAGCTGCTCGCTCCCCGTGTCGAATAAGCATCCCTCGAAACGTGAAATGAGAACGTGCAGCCAGGAAATGAATGTGCCCTCAGCACTTTAATGGGCTGGTTCTTCAAAGGGGCCCCCCTTTCGTTTCCGTGCCAACATGTGGGTGTATATCTAGGCCGTGGTAGCTTCTCGTAGCAATCAACCCCCTTTATCGAAGCCAACCACCGAGACCATCCTCTTCCACGAGGAATGCACGGTGTCGGTCAGCTGCTCCTCGTGTAAAACTAAACTTCCTGCGCCACGTGCACATCTGCTCCCTTTCGGGGTCCTGGTGGGGGAAATCTCGTGGTCCTGGATGAGTATACGTGGTCACGAATCGCGTGTATCCCGAGGGTTCCTTGGGATTCGATGGTGTGCGTATAAATGGACGATGAATATAAATATTCTCTTCGTTAATTGCAAGTAGAGACTTATCCATTGTTTGGTGCTCTTAGGTACTTATTGGGAATGATAATGGATTGGTATTGTTATTGAAAATTATTGAAACTATTGAAATTCAGTGAGACACAATTATTGATGTTTGAAAAGAATTTCGATCAAGGGTTCTTGAATTTTTGTGATTTTTAGTATATTTAATTTTAACGTTATTTTAGATCGATTGTGTTAGTTTATGATATAGATCCGTTTCGGGGTTAATATCACTAATATTTCCGAAGAGTTATTGAAAATTAAAGATGTGGATGAAAGCGAGGTTGAGAACGAAATTCTTACGAAGCGATGAAAATGAAAGAGACAGTAGGTATTGTATGGATTACAGACTAGGCCATGGGTATTCATTATTCCGTAACAGAACGAAACAATTGACAGAAGCTTACTAATTTTTCTTTACTCGAAGGATCGGTGTGTTGGAACAATTAATACTTAGCCGATGTTATTTAAATATAAAGGTTCCAGGCAATTTCTATTTATCCGCGATTAGCTGGATTCGACTTTCTTGTTAAGTGGCTCTAATGAGCATAAGTACTTTGTTTAGCTGCAAAGGTTAAGACCGTAGTTGCATCGGAGAACAGCTAATGCGAAACTCAATATAGCAACAGTATATTATCCAACTCGTGAAATAAGGAAAACCTTTGGACCTAATATCAATCTCCTTCGAAGATAATTAACTCACATTTCTAATAATTCACAAGTAATTTCCATCCTTACGCTAATCGATTTCTTAGTGTCTTAAGCTTGGTAATTACCGAACGAGTCGTAATGGACGATAATAGATCCTATTTTGTAATTCATAACACGTCCTTTTAGATTGATTACTTAAAAATAAATTATCTCTAATTTCTCATTAACTTCCAAATAAGTCGCTCCAAATTTATCAACCGTTTCGAAACATCCCACTCCTCCATTAAAAGAAGAAAAAAAAATATAATAATCCTACAATAATCCTATAATAATCCTACCAACGCCATAAATGCGTTCAAAGTATCATTTTTAATTAACTCATCGTTTCTTTTCACCGACGAGAACCGAGAGACGGCCGGTTGATCCGCTGGGGGACCGGAAGTCGGAACTATTACGACCGGTTTCAAGAGGATGACCGGTTATCCGGCGCAATTACATTGTGCTCGGCTCATTGCACGGTAGTCGTTACGAAACTCAGCCTTTTACGCGATGCTACATTTGCACTGGTTCGCGAAATTCTTCGATCTCTCTCTCCCACGTTCGATCGGTCGATAAATCTCGAACGACGATACTTCCACACAAGGGTTCAAGTTTGTCCATGGAATCTATGCGTTCCTCTCGAGCCGCGCAATTAACACGAAAGTAGGACTGACAACGTTGAGGCGAATTCTCAACGAATTGCCTTAACTAAGCCTCCTTGTCTTTCAGGAATACTTGGGAAACCTGTTAGCTCGTGGAATTGCTCGCTACTCTAATCGGTACTTCTGCTACCTTGAGCATCTACGAGAACTCGAGGTTGGCCTAATTTGTCGGATCTCTTTGTTTCTAACGACAAGTTGTTAACTCGGCAAGTTTGTTGTTGAGAATTGTTGTTTGTTATGGCGAGGAATAAATTGGTGCTCCGGTGGGTGAACATTTTGTGCGAGAGGATGATGAAAGTTGTGGGTTTAATGAACTTTGACTGAAACCGCATACAGGGTGGTTCGATTAATTTTAAAGCGATAGAGAAAATAGAAGAACTTTAAGTTGAATCTTTTGATGAATTGAAATATTCCAGTTCACCGAAGGCACCAGTATTTTTGTAAATAAATTACATTCCCAATATTATACAAAGCTGTAGTTTGTAAGCTATGCACTTGTAAGTTTGGGATAAAATATTTAGTAGAACTTTAGTAAGATTTTTAAGGTATAATTTAAGGTTCTTTACGACGTCGATAATTAATAAATAGTAGGTTTATTTTGTAACTGTAACACAAACATTTTTTTTATCTTAAACTTAAGTGTCCGAAGACTTGAATCATAATTTCCCTGCGATCTAATATAAAATAACCCAATGCTAAATGATTACTATAAAATTACAGATTTTATTTTTAATAAACCTGATCCTTTTCTTTTCCTTTAAAATTTTAGGAATACAAAAAAAATCTTCCATTTCAAAAGAACATCGTAACGAGCTACACGAAATTCACGGTATGTTAGACGCCATTTCAGGAAAATGGCTGGAATTCCGAGCAAACAGGACACCCTGTATTCGCGTGGTTGTGTAATCGGCCTTAAGGATAAACGGACGCACACACGTTCGCACGAGCACGCTCGCGAGTAGGGAGGTTCGTATCACAAAACGGCCAAGTGAAAGGATAGGCACCAGTTCATCTTGTGTCTCAACCTCCAAGCAACCTTCTCGAATATATCCTTTCGTGCTGCAAGTGCGTCAGCTATCCGCATAAAACAACAGTTAATTCGAATTCACCTCGTTTGCCGGCGAACGAAACGAGGAACGCAGTTATCTTTGTCTATTTTTCCAGCGAAAACCAATCTAGTTAACCATTGCTAAGTTTAACGAGGGCGTACACGGACTATTACATCAATTTTTACTACTCGGGGATAACGAACTAATTTGCTGGCTTCTTGCATCGGCGGGCATCTTTCGTTTCAGCCCTTTCACCGTGTAACAAAATTGTGAAAACTATAGAATGGAATACGGTTTTAAAATATTCGGTATAATATTTGATACGATAATACGTAATTTTAATTATTTATGCACAATGAATTTGAATAATTTACCCGTGACGCAAGTTGAGTCACGAGGTACAACAGAGTTCCGCATCGAGTGAAAGGGTTAAAAAAAGAATATATCTACTTTTTTTCCTCTACCGTTTAAGATTGTGTTTTAACATACACATATACCAATACAATTTTTGTCAAAATAAAATAAAATAAATAAAAATTGTAGCCATAAAACAATTCAATTTATCTCGAAATGTCCCACCCCTGGATTCTTCGATCACTCTTTCTCAACCCTCTATCATTCTACCCCTACTCTACATCGAGAGTCTCCAATCACTTTCCTCAATTTCCCCTAACTCCAAAAAAAAAAAACCGCACCTCAATCAACTCATCTTTCTCTTATTTAAATTCCTGGCCTCGTCTCCACTTATACACATATTCCAACGTGTAATTAGGAATCAGCTCTCGATGTACGTACATTCGATCTCCAACAATTTCTTTTCTTTTTCCAACCGATCTAATCAACAGCCGAGATCTCAGTCCAGACAAGTGTATCATTTCCTCGAGCAACGCAATTTCGTGCAGAAAGAAAGCAGCCGGTTGCATAACCGCGTGCCAGGCTGCGCGAGGAACAGCGATACTCCCAGACGAGGAGCATCTTCGAAAGCGTGTGGAACATCTGTTTATCCGAACTGTGAAATCGCCCCCGGGTTCCAAGGGGAAAAGAAACCTTTCCAACTTACGACTGGATGAAATAGCGACGAAATCACGGACGCCTGACGAACGTGCCGCTTGCACGGACCGAGGATGCACCTGCATTGGGTGCATCTACTTCTGATCACAGGCCAGATGTCCCTCATACCCGTGTCGGTCCTCTGTACACGTTTCTGGCTGCTGTTCAGGTATCGGGATTCGATTATTCTTCGTTTCGAGCGAATCTTTGGATGGTTTAGAAAGAAACATTTTGGGCGTTCTCGAGTTCCGGGATGTTTTTTGACGATATTAGTTGTATGGAAGTTTTAAGTGCTAGCGTCGTTTTCGATGTTGCTTGGATTTTTTTTTTTTTTTTGGTGTTATCAGATGCAAAGAGTTTTAGGTTTTCGAGTACTTTTGGGTGTTGTTGAGTATTTGGATGTTTTTGGTGCTTTAAATGCAGAAAATTTTAGGTTCTTCAGTGCTTTTAGGTGCATTTGAGTATTTGATTGTTTTTGGTGCTCTTCGGTACATAGAAGTTTTTAAGTGCGAGCCTGGTTTTGAATGTTGTTGGGTGCTTAGATGCTTTTGGTGCTCTTTGATGCACGTAAATGTGAGGTGTTAAATTTAAACAATTATTTTTCTGGATGATGTTGAGTACAATTTCGCGGAGACTAAAGTTTGAATTAGAACGTCAATGTTTTTTTTGCAGAAAAGAGGATCCTGGAGAATGTTGGCAAAGAAAATATCCTGTCGACATTAGAGGAATATAGGTTGTAATCGAGGACCTTAAATAAGTACAAGCTCGGATAATCGAGAAACAAAATTGCCCCGAAGTATCTTAACTTTTTCTTCCTTTCAACTAATGTCAAATAAACTGTAACAATTATACATTCTACAACAGACCTCGATGTCTTAATTCCAACCAATTTGCAGGAAACAAGTTACGGACTTCAGAAGCACGTCATCGAGCACACCAATTAAACACTGAAATATAAAATACCTTTATCGAAATGTTCGCCTTCAAGGACTACGAGTTCAAGCAACACAGAATTAATTACGATACATTCATACCACTCTTGCCTTATTATTTTCTACGAGCTGTACAAGTGCTGGGTACGGGCAGGAAATCGCGTCTAAAAAAGAATTATTTATAACTGCACATCCTGCGTACACGTAACATGCAAATTTATTGTAGAATTCGAGTAAGAGTGATCGATCAAGAAGTTCGATGGACGCGAGGACCAAAAACTGGCCTATTAATTACATTGTTATTTATCGTGTAATGGGATATGATTTTGCGCCAGTAGCGTCGCTTCCCTCTCTTTTTCCACGAGCTTTTTATCAACCAGTGGCGTGCGACCGACACGATCATACCGTGTCCTACGTTCTTCCGCACATGGAAACCAGAGTAACCAGTGCAGTGAGTAAAAAGCTGCAGCTGTCACTGTACGGCAGCTGCAGCCGAGGTGCATCGGGGCCTACCGATGAGAATAACGCGATTCTAAGCAGTTTTCGTGTTCACGGTGATTTTCAATTTTGCATGAAATCGACGAAGGTCTTGAGTATTGTAAAAAGACACGAAAAGGTGAAACAGTTTCTTAGGATTCTCATAATACCGTAACTATAACTTTAGGATGCTTAGAACGAAGAGGAATCATTAATTAAATTTTTTTTTTTTTACGAGATGAAACGATAGTTTAATTTTTTTTTATTTTAATTGCGGAGACTCTATTTTGCTTGGAACATCCTTTATTCTATACCTTAAAATTCTTTTTACTCGGACAATTAATTATTCGACAAAAATATAATTTAGTATTCCAGAATTAATTTCACTCGGTAACAGTTATTAATTTTTCCAATTAACATTTATCCAAATTCTAAGGAATCGAATATTTAATTTATATTTAATCGACAGTACTCTCCGATACAATTTAATTATTTATCTATAAATTCTCAAAGTTCCAGCAATTCCAGCCACATTTTATTGAAAACGATACGCAGAATCGGCGGTACTAAAGCAAAAACGACATAAAAACCGAGGATCGGTAATCGGTCAGCCTCGATCGTTTCATCGTCATGGTGTTTATCGGTCAGCGGCAGCATTCCGTGCATATGCAACCGCACACCTAAGATGGATGCGCGGAGATGAGAGAAAGTCGGGGATCCTGGCCTCGAGGTTGCCTTTGAGAACGTAACGAAGCGTTTGTAACACGTATGCACACGCGCGATCGTAGCCAACAGATAGGCGTGAACGTGCCGCGAGGAAAATGTCATCGGATGCTTTCTTGCCATCCGTTCCATATTATTTCTATTATTCTTTTTCTTATTTCTTTCGTCTTGGCAAAAATGAAAGACTAAGGTGTGGACTCCATTTTGTAATCCTTGGTTCTCCGACAGAGAAACTATGCATATTGCTCTTTTTTTATTGCTGGAAGATTACGTAGGATGTTCCTCAATTTATTCTATTTTAAAGTCAGTGAGTAAAAGTTTATTTATTTAAACACTAATTGTATACGAAGTCTAGAGTATTCATTGTCCAAATATTGACCATAAGAGACGTAAACAGTTACTATTAATTAGTATTAATGATACTACTTTTTTAACTACTTTTATTTATCTACTTCTTCATCAAGTGTCCACCGAATAAGCGAACGATCCTCGTAAACAATTTATAACGCGTTAAACGCCACGAGGGTCTCTGCGGACCGACGTTGAAATTTTCGTTTAGGCGCCGTTGGTTTCAAAGGATTGACAGTATTTTTACAATTAATTAATGTATTCTATTAAAATCACATTAAACAAAAATACGACTTTCCGTTGCAGGCCTTTACAATTTTCTTTTCAAATTCTTATTCCGCGACCAAATGTTTTTTAATTAGTATCACAGAACACAGCCTAACGGAAAATCGACCAACCTCAGCGCGGCGTTTAACGTGCTAAAAGAGTGAATATTTATTACGCTCGAAACGATTGAATTAATGTTTATTAGACGCGTATTTTCCATTGAAACGAGCCACTTAGCGGCCAGTTGGCAAGAAACGAAGGCAGAGACTCGTTCCTTTGTAACAGGCTGCCGTGGCTGCATACACGCGGCAATAGGTAAACAGTCAGCGGAGTGGTTAATGCATGTGGCCCCATTATTCTCTCTTGTCAATCGGATTGTTTCGAATTAATAATTCCCTGTGTTGATTACACACCACCGTGCATCCTCGTTACGTTATACAACGCGATACGAATGATGTAAATAAACGATCGTTAGCTCGCAATTAACGCGGTGCCGGTATACACGTAACTCGAATACTTTTAATTAATAACATTAAACTTGCTAATCGAATGGGAATAATGGAGACTTTCGATGAAAATTATCCGGTAGCTGTCTAAAACTATAATCAAAATTTTGGTAATAAAAAGAATTATAAATCGGTAAAATTATATGAGTTTTGAAAATGAATAAAAGAAGTCATAAGTTCGTCTTTTTAGATATACCACAAAAATGGACTACTCTTGTTTAAAAAAAGAATTATTGTTTGGATGAATAGACAGTTAAGGATTCCAGAATTTTATCGCAATTATTTTATGCGAGTGAAGTATCAAGAAGAAACTCGTTGTGGGAAAGTCTAAGGTGGAAGAATTGAAATTGCTCGATCTTGGAACGCGGCCGGAACACGTGCGTATTCACGCCAGGAGGGACGCCATTACAGTCACCTATGAGAAGAAACGCGAGAGTCCATTGTTTCAATAGGCTTTTCTACCTGCTCTGACTAGCAATGTCCGAAATTTGTTTTTCAAATCGCGACCCTGGGATTTCCGTCAGCAATCGCTTTCATCGATCGTAAATACTTTATAATTCTCTCCAATACATTTAAATAGTACGACGACTATCTTACTTGCACCTAGTAATTATCTTTGAAAAATATCAAAGAAATAGTAAGTTGTGCCAAAAGAGAAAATAAAGATAAATTATAATTCTAAAAGACAAAGCTTTTAAGAATTTCGTCTTTTTCCTTCTATTTAAAGTGAATCTTCTATCGCACAAGCGTAAGATTAGAATAACGTTGATTGTATTAACAAAGACGGAGAAGGTTTACTTACCGACTACGAAATTCAGATGACATTCCAGGGCACTAAAACCAGCGATAACGAGTCCACGTGCAAACAGTTCAACAGTCACTTTACAGAGGAGATTCACCTTTCAGCTTCGAGAAACGTGATATTACACTAAACAATCCTTCACTACAGAGAGAGAGAACTCGCGAATATCGAGCCAGGTTTGTGCTCGTAAAACGGAAGATCGTTCGGCACACTCGATTCCGCGGAACCAGGAATTTAAAACCTTCCTACGCCATTCTTGCTCGAGCGTTTCACATCCTATTCTTCCATCTTCTTCATCGGAACATGAAAAAAAAAAACATCACCTGTTAAACAATATCGACGACAATGCTCCAATAACGATAATATTCCTACAGAAGCTATCTATAAGACGACCCGAACGTCCCATGGTGTTTCCTTTCACGAAGAAACACAATGGGATTCGTTTCCCCTCAATAATACCTACGACTCAAGGTCTAAGTCGGTCTTTAATCCTTGTAGTTACCGTTTGAAAAATTTTCATAGGGTACCGGGTACCAAATCGGAAAAGAAAACATCGAAAAAGGAGGAAATAAAAGAATTGCTTAAAGGACTATACGAATTCGAACCTTTGAGTCCCAATAGTATTCCCAATAGCAGTCCCAAAACAGTGAAACCAGTCGTGGTCGCAGAGGACACTAATGGTCGGCAGCAGGATCGCCGATTCGAGGCGCGACTGTTATCAGCAGGAAAGGAAAAGCTCGATACCTCGGCCGTGGTGAACGACAGCGTAACATCGACTGCGTGTAGCGCACTCGACGTGTTTCCAGGTGGAACGTGTGCGCTAGTAGGCACAAGGCAAGAGAGCACAGCGTGGCTGGCGACACGAGCGTGGAAACTAAAGTCCCATAGGATACACGGTTGCCTCTATACACTGTGTACACCTAGATAGTTATGAAGGCAGGTGCCGGCAGACAGGTGAACGTGGCGGAACACAGGAAGTGCCAGAGACAGAGAGGCATTACAAAACCATGGAATAGTGGGGAGGGGCAAAAGGCGATATAGGAACGAAGGGAAGAGAGAAGAATGCCGTGTGACTCGAGGAGTCGCGTGCCCCGTGCCGGCGAAATTAATTTCCCCTCTATAAGTCTGCGTCTTCTTGGATCGATCTATGGATCAACCTTTGCGTTTAGACGTTCCGTAATTTTCATGCTTTTCTGAGGCTTCAGAAAACATTCCACGAGTTCCTTAATGCATTTACAACACCTTTCAGCGATAAATTGCCGACGTTCAATTTGTTCGCCGATTCGGTATGAATATACACGCTGACCTTTTGTAATTTATTCGAGGAAGGCCCATGTTCGAATGCCATGTGCCTCAGAAACTCGTGTCCATTCGCTCGACGCGATTACCTGGTCGAGATTCGAAAAAGAAAATCCTTAATCCTTCAGCTTTCCATTCACGCCGTAAATGGCGAACGATGCAGAGACGGTGATTCCTAGAATCGCCATGTGCGCTCTGGTCATGATTCTGTGACGAAACGAGGGACTAACGTGACATTCAACGCGGCTCGACGAATCTTTCTCCCTCCTCGTCTTTCATTAAAACCTTTAACGATCAATGAAAACGCCAACAGAGACTGTTAAACGCTTTTAGATTCTCGTTTCTGCGTCTTAAAAAGTGGAACGAGGAATTCCAAGATGTCGTTGCGTTATCAATCCACCACCCTATCTCTTGACCGTGGCGAGACGCACACGAATAGGGCCGCGTTGTTATGCTACTTGCAACTCCATGGTGTACAGGAATAGCTTGCAAGGCACAGCTCCACCTCTGCATCCCACGTGCGTGTATGCAGCACGCCATATTTCCCGCATGCAAGAGTGCACGCAAGTGCAACACCATCGGACGAAGTCGTTGACTGGAAAACGAGCATGGGGCCTAGGAAGGGGCACGGGGAACGGCGGCAGTCTGCTCTCCGTACGCTCGTTTATTCGCACTTTTACCCGGTTTGCTTAAGTGCGGCCGGTTTGTTTATCGGTCGCTTCTTGTTTTCAGGAACGAGGCTCCAGCACCCTTCTGATACCGTGGTATACTTTGCGTTGAACGGAAGTTCCAAACTGGAGGATGTTTAACGATGGTGAACGTGACACAATGTTTGGAAAGATGAGATTTTATTTTTAAGAAGATAAAAGGGATACCTGAATGAATTTAGAACTTGGAGCATACCGTTGGAACATTACTCTGCTTTCGTTCAAGTCCACTTCGTTAACTACAAGCAGTTCTTTCACTACTGAATGTTTATAAATAGAAAGATATAGACGTACAAACGTAATAGTGTTTTGATCGAAGATAAATTAAGGGCGAATTACTAATTTGCAAAGCAATCGGGTTTGCTTTTTTTTTTTAACGTAGAAAAACGTTACTTGTTTTTTAGTATCTAGGAAGGATGTCTGCTTTTTGCGTCTGAAAATGTATCTTTTTTCCCTTAGGAAAACCCGTTAAACGCATTACCGGTGTTGATTGTTCATCGCCTCGAGCAAAAATGCAATATATGCAAGTCAGAGTTCCACTTTTTACAGCGTAGAAAATCGCGTTACGGGCAAAGTTTTTTTTCGTGAGATCTCTAATAGTCGCCGATATAATGAGTCCGCACGAGGCACGCTACAATACCTTTGATCGCCATTGAAATTGATTGACCACGCTGGTTTTTTTTTACTTTGGGTGTACATCATACCAAGAACAAGAAAGAAAGAAAAAAAAAGATGAGAAGAAAGTCCTAGAAAATTAAATCAAGGAAATGCTGAGTGGAATAAGATATCCGAACCTGTAACAAATGTAAATTAGCAACATTAAGATTCACTTGTTTTCTTCTGTCTCGCAAACAGGCTCGGTTGATCGGGAAATCAGAAATTAAACGAAGCACGATCGAAGGATTTACTCGTGATCGTAATGTTACGTTTGAGCCTCCGTGACTTCCGGTGGAACCCGCCTTTCCGGTGCTCCCTCGGCCGGCCCACGCGCTCTAAGGTTTCTTTCAAACATTTCCTTCCTATCGGGCCACTTGCAGCACCACCGTGGCAACGTTTATTCTTAAGACGGGTTCAGATGGCAGTACAGTGCAGTAGCACGGAATATTCGATGTGCAAAAAGTTTTGAACGAATCAAAAAATTATATTTATACACATAATAAATCATAGAATATCAATTTCCTCTTTCTTGCTGTCTCTGCTTTCAGTTTAGATATATTTTCATTTTTTTTCTTTCTTTTTTTTTTTTTTTAATTAACATCTTAAGAAGAAAGTTAGAAATGTTTATAGTAAATTATCACATTGAGATTCTAAAGATTATTACAGAAATGCTTACTGCATCAATCGAACGTCAGTGTATACTCTTGACAATTTATTGCTTCGCGTACCTGATGAAGATCGTTTCCTGTTATCAGTTACCGAGATCTTTCTCGCGGATGAAACGATCTTTAGTGTTTCAGTTTTCTCGTCTGGAACCAATAACGTTTTTCGCACTCTATGTGGTTCATCTTTGCCTAAAGCATGATCGTGCATCGACACTGTACTCTCATTTACGGGGTTAGAATCATAAAGATAATTAAAGTGTTCTAATAACCGTTCGGATAGATCTTGTAACGTGGATCTTCTCTCTTCAAGAGACTGCTTCTTCCTCGAATTAAAAACTGTAGATTTCATTTTAGAAACTATGTTTTCTAAATCGTCGGACGTTTGAGAGGCTCTGCTTACTGGAAATTGTGCCAAGAATGATTATACCGAATTAAGTATACCTATTTTTGATTAAACGGTTAATTAACTTTTACCCAATATAATGTCGGGTTCGTTCATGGCCGATAAAAAATGTTTAATTGTATCGTTCTTATCTTTCCACTGTTGCGAAACAAAATTGATCGAATTTCCTCTGAATTTTCTCCACTTGCTGCTGGTTCGGTCTTTAAATTTTCTCAAGTATCTCATAGACTTTGCATTAGGGTCGAATAATTTTTTTATTCTCGTTGTTGAATTTCTAAAAGTATTTTTTATTATTTGCGAACCTCGATGAGAATCGACAGGTTTTTGTTCTGTGTAATTTTCTTTATTTCCGTTTGTTTCTTTCGCAACAGACTGTTTCTTTTCCATATTTATCGAACCCTTCCGAGCGTCGTTCGAACTATTTTCCAATTCATAATTTTTTACACGGGGAACCATACTACGCAATTTCGCGTGCAATTTCTCGATTTCCTCGAGCTTCTCTAAAATTTCCTTCACGTATCTCTCGGACATATTATGCCTCGTCAAATATGCAGCATATTTGCCAATTTCAAAAATACTTATTTCAATTTTAACCAAATGCAAGAACAAATGAATCGCACGCGAAACTGAATTTACTTCACAATGCCACAAAACATAACCTATAATTTAAACGAGAAGGATAATGTAAGAATTCAGTTTAACACATGGAAAAAATTATATTCTTCGCTGAACAGGACAGAATATTTTATTATCGTCGGCATTTTGCTTTGAGAGCATAACATGTTACTAATTAAAGGTACCGATAAAAATGTCAACGCGTGCCAAACAAACAACGCCAAATCATTGTTATTGCCGGGTCCAAGATGAAGAAGTGAATCTGAACGAGATCGCGAAAATTATAACTGTATTAAACCTTAAGATCTTACGATTGCGAAACGAGGTCAGTGCTCTTAAAAATGTCAGCTCTAATGGAGATAAGAAATTGTATAAAAAAACAGAGCCTGCTTACGAAGATTTGTCTTCGCTGTGTTGCGATAAAGAATTCAATGCTTCTCGAAGTAATATAAAACTCGATAAATTTATGGTCTCGGAAGAATCAAAAGCTCTTGCAAATTTCTTCGAAAATAATTCGACAAATAATTGCACAACGAAGTACAAGCAAATTAAGGATGAAATATTGAACGCTGCAGCCGATGTAAATAATTTTTTCTCCAATGAAAAATTGCAAATAACTGATCGCAAGCTTGTTTTCGAGAACGAGTTAAAAAAAAGGAAAAATAAAATCTCTCAGGGAATTCAGTGCGACTTAGTAATGGAGCGAAAAAGGAAACGAATTTTTTTAAACTGTTTCAAGACAGAACCTCATATTAAGGAAGAAGATTTTTTAAAACCGACTAAAAAGATGAAACTTTCATCGAAGAATAATATTCACAATGCTTTTGAATTTGATAAAGAAGATTTGAGAAATAGCAAAGAACAGGATGAAGAAATTTTTCAATTAGAAACTTATGTACGCGACGAGGAAAACGTGGCACGGGAAAAAATCGATCGCATATGTAAATTAATTAAAATTGAGCCTAAGGAGAAATTTCAAGAAACGAAAACTTTTAAAAGCGAATGGACTGAAAATGAGCACGAAATGGATTTAGCGAACGATAACGAAGATGGACGTCAACTTTTGAAATGTTCGATAAATCGAATGGGTGGTGGCGCAGAGATTCGCGGGAATCGTTTAATTTCTGACTTCCAGGATAAAATACAAAAAATTAATTTATTCAAGAACGTAAAGTTTGATGCGAAAAATGTGAAAAGAAGATTGGACGCCTGCATAGACCAATTGAATGGAATAATCGAAGATGTGTCTTTGATCCTTCCGAGCGTGGATCTCTCGAAAGAATTAGAAAAGTAAAATGCATCGGCGAAAAATATTCTAATGATATACAATTAAAATAAATTTTTTATTCAAAGCTTTCAAGCAGAAACATGATATTGATTAGCTGAAATAAAAGAACCGCATTTTATTTATCTTTTTTGTGGATTTTTATACGCTATTGAAAATTTTCGTAACAAAGTTGGATGAAATTTTTTGTTTTTAGAAATTATTAGGGAATTTTGTTGCATCCAAGTGCAGGTGTAATCGCGCGGGATGTAACAGCGACTATGATCGTTAACAAAAGTGCATATGTTGTCGCACGTTGCATTCAAATCAAATAAAAATAATCTTGGTGCACTTCAAGATGCATGAGCGATTACTGTTCAGCGAGGCATACGGAAGAGAGAAGGACAGGTTTTTCGTCAAATCAAAAGGTAACAGTATTCTGACATGCCAAACGTCACTGTTAGTTTACCTAACCTATCGTTTAACTTGGTTTACAGACGAACAGTCGATAACCGAACTGTTATCAGATACAACTAGAACGAAGTCCTTTTATTCTGGTTTCATATCGATTGTAAAAGAGGTATTTTTACCTCAAGGATATCCGGACAGCGTTCACCCCGATTACACTCCTTATCAAATATGGGATACAGTTCAGGTTAGTTTGCACAGGAGCTAACAGAACTTACTTCTAAGTTCATGAATGAAATGATTGTTCGTAGATGTAGTTAAGACCGTATTACGTTTTTTCCTTTTCTTTTTGTTCGTTATAGGCATTCGTAAGTACCATAATGGGTACTCTCACAACACATTCCATTATGCAAGGGGTAGGTGTAGGTGAGGCTGCAGCAACCCCATTAGCGGCAGCAATAACATGGATATTAAAAGATGGGACTGGAATGGTTGGTCGAATTATATTTGCATGGTGGAGTGGGTAAATAGAATCATATATAACAGTGTTACGTATCTTATTAGTCTTCATAAAAGCAGTACTATTTTCTTTTCTTTTTTAACTCATTAGGGCAGATTTAGATGGACAATGCAAAAAATGGAGACTCTTTGCCGATGTTCTTAATGACTTAGCAATGGGATTAGAACTGCTCTTACCTTATTTCTCCTCCCATTCCCTTGAAATGTTATGCGTTTCAACAGCAATGAAATCAATCGTTGGTGTTGCCGGTGGCGCAACAAGGGCAGCGCTTACACAGCATCAGGTACATAGAGTCTGAAAAAAAATTAGTTTTTATTAATTACAGCGTGTCGATTCGTGTTACAGGCGTTACAAAATAATTTGGCAGATGTATCGGTCAAAGATGGAAGTCAAGAAACTTGTGTAAATTTAATAGCATCCTTTGTTGGTATTTTAATACTCTCAGTTTTTCACAGTGATAGGTAAATATCTTGTTACATGTATTTATTTAATTTTACAACAAGTATGTTAACAATATTATTGATATACCTATAGTATATATAATCTGCATATAGATACATAGTGGAACTCTATCTCTTCCTGGTAATAGTACATCTCTATGCAAATTACTCGGCGGTGAAAGCGTTGTGCTTAAATTCTTTAAACGAAGATCGTTTAGCCTTGATAGTAAAAAGTTACATTTCAAACGAAGTCATTCCTGAACCGAAAGAAGTTAACAAAAAGGAATCAGTGTTATTGTTAACAAAACCTAGTAAGGTCATTTTATTTCGAATTTAAAATATTACATAAATCAATACACATTGTCGCTCTTATTAATCATTATCTTTTTTCAGCAAAGAGCATATGCGGATTTAATATAAAAATAGGTGTCTCCCTTGCGGCGCTTATACAAAAAAACATAATTTTAACAAGTGACACTGAACTATCATTGAAACTTTTCTTAGATAGAAAGTACTTGATTTCTATCGATGTACGGAATAAAACTATTTTTATATGCCTCAAAAAAGACGCGCAACCTTACGATGTCCTGGAAGCATATTTCCACGCTTGCCTTTGCGGCTTGTTTATTTGTATGATTTTAAAAGTTCCACTCGTAAGTAAATCATACGAACGAACTTATGTGTTCATAGTTTGAGCTATTATGTTTTTTTAGGATGTCTTCTTAAAGCCCGAAGTAAGCGATCTATCGTACCCTTTAATGCGACTTTATGTACTTAATAAATACTCTACTACAAACAACGGCGTACAATCATCGAAAGCCATAGAGAGCATTTATGCTACGAATGTATTGATTTCTAGCGAATACAAAGCATTTATTAGTGGCCTTGAAAGTAAAGGTAAATAATTTTGTTCTTGTACAATACAAGTTTTGTACTTCTTTTTATTCATATAATTATTGTTTTTTTTTGTTTTAGGATGGGTAACAGAAACTAATATGTTACCAGTAGCAGGTTGGAGATTTTTATAAAAAAAAGAAAAAAATGATAAAACGGTAAAAACAGAGCATAAACATCGGACATTAAATTATTGTTACTTCTTTCTCGATATTATTTACCTCGATAAAATTTTATAACTGTTGATTATTTATGTAATTTTATTTGCATATCTTGTAACTGTCAGTTGGCAATGAGATAAAATTATCTATAAATATTTTCTTACAAATTTTTATCACAGGTAATTATAGTATAGTAAAACCGATATGGAAACCAATTTATTTCCAATAATTTATAAAAATATAATACGCCTTTAACCTGTACAAATATGTCAAAGAAGGTTGAACTAAGATTCTTGTTCTTGCTTAGGGCCAGTCTGTGATAAATGTTTTACTATATCCACCCAGTCCCATCCTCTTGGTCTCTCTCCCTTTCCATCCGCTTTATTCCACTGTCTACGTTTTTGGGCTTTAGTCAGATGTTCCTTCTTTGGTTTTTTCGTCGCCTCTTCCAACTTTGGATAACAAATTTGTTCTCTTTCATCCGTTTCGAATAAACCTACAATTTATCGTAATTACTTCTTACCTGTTGATTTTCATCTGTTATTTTAAGCTGGCTGGTTTCTGTGTTTATATCAACAACAGAATCTGGTTGCCCAGAAACCAATTCATTGTAATGCTCTTGAACAGATTGAAACAATGTGTACGTCATAGCACTTCCTAGCCATTGATCAGCCTCCGCTTCAATATGTTGGACCACTTTCTCTTTTACTTCTTGCACACTGTATTCCAATCATTCACCTTTAATGAAAGCAACAGAATGCAAGAATAGTCACGGAACAACATGACTGGACTTACATATGTTTATTGTAAAAGGTGTTCATGTTAATAATAGGTTTTTCCGATGGATATGTTGTGCCCCATGAGATCTCCAGTAAAAATGACTTCATATCGTTGTCTTCGCCGTACTATATATAAAATAAATGTTATAAACATGTAAAGACTGTAACTTAAAAATTGTCAAATACAAATAAATACGATTTACCAGTGATCAACATCGATTCATTACGAATTAAAATCATTATTACATTTTAGTATTCGGAAAAATATAAACGATCAACGAGAAATTTTCTGTACTTTTCTTAAGAACAAACCTTGTACTGAAAAGTAGTAGGTGTCAACTCTTTAAAAGCCGAATCTCCATCGTATATCGAAAGGAGTGCTTCTCTTTCCTCTTCCTGAAGTTCGGCATCGCTCATTTCCTTTACCCAGTGTTTAATTTTAATGCTTTAATTATTTTTTCACGCGCACAGGTCATGCGTTACTTCAAGGTTATGAAAACAGGTAGACGCAGTTGTTAAATCGATTGTGCTGCCTCGATCGCGTCATGCGCGCCACGCCTCAAAATTAAAAAATCATTATCTCGATACTTGAAAACAATTCGCTCCTAAAATCGAACATCGTACACCAAATTTCCTAATATCTAGAAACAATTATTTTCTACATTTTAATTTAATATCAAACCTATCATCATTTTTTAACGTTAAATTTAAAGATAAAGCAAGCAACGTTCTTAGCAGCGGAAGTTAACCGTTTCGTCTCTCTGTAAACCAGGTGGCGCCACATTTCCATCGAATCGGCTCTCCGTGAAATTGAACAGGCAGTTAAAATTAAAAAGTTGCTAAAAAATTAAACATTTTATGAAACTATGCTCGTTAAACTCTTTAAAATTTGAATAAGTGCAACAGTTGTAACTTCGGACGAAATGGAAATGAAAATCTGGCAAAAGAAGGTTGCGGTAAAAAAGATACGATATCGAATATGATTCGAATATATGATTCGCACAAAAATAGACGTTTCTCGTGGAATCAGTGGGCTCGTGGATCAATTTGTTTGGACGCATGCCACGCGGATGCATGTTATAGCGCATTCGAAAGAGAAATGAAGCGAAAAGCGGATAGGAAAAGAGCGGCGGAGAAAACTCGGTGGAGAAAAAAAAAAATGAGGTACACACTAGACGAGTAGCGAGCCGCGGATTAATGCGAGTTTCCACTTGGCGAACCCCAGCCCCTCGTTTACACGAACATCAGTTCCTGACCCCGTTCCGTGTTTCGTTTAAATTTCTCTCATCGCGGAAACCCCGTATCGGGAATCGAAGGATGTACCACCTGTAACAACGCATCATCGGCTTCCTGTCGGATGAATTTTTCATTCTCGTTTCGCGCGATACGTCATTGATACCGTTGGCGTCTTTTCTCGGTTCGAAACTTGAGCGAACTATCAGGAAACCGATAGATACTTTTATACAGGTAAAAACATGTTCATTAAATTATTCGTGTATATATTATTTTTTTTAAAGCATATGTTATTGTTTCGAGATAGTATTTGAAGGTTTATTGATTTTGTTTAAATCAGCGTGGCCGCCATATTTGATTGTTGTAATTTGGCGCCAACATCTGTAATGTCTTAGGAAACGTGAATTCGAATTCGAACAACTGAATTGGAATTGAAGTGAACAGCGATGAAGCAGTTTTTTATCGTTGCTTTTAGTGGTGAGTAATTAATTTAAAGTAATTAAAATTTCAGATACATTGTACAATGAATTATGGTATAACATACGCGAATTAAAATAAAAATAATTCTATAAAAAATGTCCATGTAAAATTAAGGCGTGTATAACATGTCTTTGCCAGCGAAGGGGTTAAATAAACGAGATATTGTAACAGAATAACGCTACGTACAACCGGATCGTTAAGGGAATTTTAAGGTCCCGAGTAATTTTGTTCCACCCAGGCCACTGCAAGTGATTCGGTTACCAAGAACTCAGTGGGTGATAACGAGAGATCTACGGGCTGTTACTTAAGCAGATCGATGGTCGATCGTTCGAGACAAACGAGCTCGGATCGGTGGTCGTTTCGCAAACACGCGTCGGGACACGTGGCGAACGTAAGTCACGCCAACCCTCTCGTCGTCCACCGCAAAGGAGGCTTCGTCGAATTCATCGACGATTCCCTGAAATCCCCGGGATTATATTGCCCGTACGCACCTGTATTTCGCAGTAGACGCGTGTACGGGACGATCCTCTTCTACGAATTCGGCCCGCACGACATCCCCGACGAAATGTTCCGCCTGTCCATTATTCATCGCGGCCGCAGCAACCGTGCACGCACGTTTCGTGAGCGAATTTTTCTTTTAACCCGAAGCCCGGGGCCTGTACCCGATCCGACTCAGCCCTTTGTCGGCTTGGGGAAAAGAGGAAACGCTTTGGCGAAAATGAGATAAATTTTTGTTCGTTTCTCTTTCGGTTAAACACGAACCTTTCTTTTAAAATTTTATCTTATTTTTACCCTTTCGTGTAGCATGTCGGTGCGTCACGCGCAATCACTAGATCCGATTCATCACCATCCACTTCTCCACGAAGAAGCTTCGGAAAACAAGTCTCACAATGGAACCTTTCGTCTCAAAGAACCTTCGCATTGATTAATCGCCTTATCTTGCTAACAAGCGCTGCCCACGTTCTGCTCAATAATATCGACGCAAATGAAGCTGACGATTTGGACCGGGCCCCATGGAACGTCCGTAACGAGCTTTCCCCCTCCCTGGGAGATAAAGACAATAATAATCGCGAGAAGAAAAAGGCAAGGGTGGCGCCGTGGTGTCGCGAGTGCATCGATCACAAAGAATCGCCTAGGTGCCTGTGATTCAGAGTAGCGGCCTGCCTCCCTCGGCTTGTAAGTGCTTGTACGTGGCCGGCCCTCTCTCTAGTTCGAGCACGAGGAGCCTCATGAAACATGGATCGAGAGTCGCCCTGGAAGAAGCTGCGGGAAAGAAGCCGACCGCCTGCCGTGCGCTCGCCGATCATCACCGATAGTGATGGGACCAATACCCTCGCGCACTATGCGGACCAAAATCTCTTTAATAATGGTTCTTACACGACGGTGGCCGTTGAAACTATTGACGAATCGTTTGACACTATTCTCTGAATGTGAATGGTACTTTGACGAGATATTTTGATGCAACGTTGGAGGACAGACTTGTAACGATTGTTGTTGCAGACGAAGCTGACGAGTTGAGGCAAGTTATAGGAGTATGGAGGAGTTGGAGCCAGAGACACGTAGAATTGTGGAATATGGGTATTTAAATGTGAGAAGCTGAGAGATGTGTGGGTACAGGAGTATGGAAATTTGGGTGTGAAGGAATTCTAGAAGACGGAAGATGTAACGCGTATGAATTTGGGTATATATATATGGATGTGCACAAAACTTCAGATGGTGTTGAAACATGGGAGTTTGGAAATATCTGAGGTAAAGATTTGGAAACGCTGCAGCATGGTAATATAGGAGGATGGAAATATAAAAATTTGGAGATAGAAAAACACCACAGAGGAGATCGTCCCGTGAAGATTAAGATGTTGGATGATTCCGCGATCGGTCCCATCACTAATCACCGATGTGACTACGCGGTTACTTCTCCTCGAGCTGCCGCACAAGAAAAGCTTCCTGGCGCTGTTGGATTCACGGAAATTAGTGCCACCGCGATGCGTGCTCTGAACATTACTTCGTAGCTCGATATGCATTATGCAAAACCGGCGACTACCGCGTCGTAATTGTATCGTTTTGATAAGTAAGCTCGCACGATAAAGTCGCCTTGCTTCCTCGTCTTCTCCGCTTCTGTGACTTCTCTTTATTTCTTGCGTTCGTCCCCTCTTTAACGTCTGTCCCTTCGATTCCATGTAGAACTTAATTTCGACCGATGGAAATTCCTTTTTTATATCGTTGTTCTGATTTTTGTGTTTTTTTTTTTATTAGTTAATTTTTTTTTTTTTTGCTCTCCTTTAATCATCCAAGCAATAAAGATATCAAAAGGAATATTTCGTCGGATGTCATTGAATCTCGATACAGTCCGCCGATTTTAACAACCAGGATGAAGTTTATGGTGAACGCTCGACGTATTCAGAGTGCATTAGAGTGGAACGGTGTAAAAGATTTAACGAGATTTATTAACGAGAATAGTGGCGTAGTAATCGTGGCTGCATTTAGCGTGTTACAGTATTAGGGAACCCGCTTACGAATAAACGCGATCGAAGATTACCGTAATCATGCCACGATTATTTTGTCGCATTAACTCTTCCGCTGGGTGGTTGGTTGGTGGATAACGCTGGGTACAAATTTCCGCTCGAGAGATGAATTCGAAACGTACTTATGCTCGTAAAACGATACGAAAAGTAACGGTACAATACCGTAAAAAAATTCATACAAATTTTATCGAATCAGACAAATCTATAAAATGAACGAAAGATTATATACGTGTTAAATGAATATTAAATAGAACAATGTAAAATCGAGACACCAAGGATTCTGTACGAGTCGAGAGGAAATATTTGTCACGGATGATACATGTGGTTGACAATCGAAATTGGAGAGACAGGTCGCGTAGGTTCGCCATTTCAAAGGGCAAATAGAAAACGCGGTATGTATCTCTCCGCTTGATTGCATGACTCGCGGGGAGATATTTGTCCCGGGGATGAAATATGTGCGGCACAATTAGAACTGAACGCCAGGAGGATATTATATGAAGAAGCAAACAGAAGATGTTTTAAGAAATTCATCTTACGGGATGAAATACGCGAAGCGTAATAAGAACGGGGTAGAAACGACTCGCAAGCGGATAATGGATGGAAAACAACAAGAAAACCGTTGTCTGATTGCGCAACGGACGTTGATCAAATATTTGTCGCAGCAAAGTACTAAGGTACACAGATCAACCGTGTTTTATTCGTTAATTTTTTGTCAAATGTAATTATGTTAAAAGCTGTAGAGTCGAATTGAACGAGCTTACGTGTCGTTGCGTGTTACAGGTCCAGTTGCATTAACGCTAAAACTACGAAAGCTGTAATTTTTTGCAAAATACGTGGATAAAGGTTTGTATCTGTTGCATTATACATTTTTTCAAATATCTATTATTCCGATATCTTTGATACGAGTGGATATATTTTAATCGTTCGTAGGTTTAGTATCAAGGAATTGAACGCACAAGGAAATTCAACGGTATTTATTTATCAAAAGAATATTCCTCACTGTTGCTATCATTTTCTAATCCCTCATACCTTCTGACCCCGGAATCCTCAAGCTTTCACGAGAATCGTTAAACCACCAGCCACGGTTCCTTAAACCTCTACCCTCGGTTGCGTTAATTCCCGGTATTATCAATTCAAGAGCATCTCTCGAGGCACTCGACGCATCATCAATAAACGATCATCCCTGTTTCGTCTAGTTCATCCGAGGATCACAGTCTACCTCGATCGCACGCGGGGATCCCATCGATCATCTCTGTGGTAGCGGCAGAGCGTTCGTCGAATGATCGAGCTCAGGAATGGAAAAAAGGAGGGGCACAGATACGCACCGGTGTTGGAGAAAAAGGAGCGGAACATGGAGAAATTGATCCCACAGGTTGGATCGTGTAGCCTCGTTACAAAATACTCGATACTCACGGGAGGTCGGCTTTCGTTCGAAACGGCTCTATCTTCATGCGAAACCACGGCCGAAGCAGGTGGCTACGCGGCCATAAATGGGTGATCGACGACGTAACGATCTCTTCACTCTCTCGCACGGACGTCACAATTAGCCATTTACGTAGACACGGCTACGAACCAACAAACGGACCGAACAAACTGTCCGTCTGTCTGTCCGTGGGTCTGTCGCCGGCGCGGCCAGGAGGAATTGCGTTCGTTCAATTAACGACAGTCTCGATTAACTGTATTCCCCCGGTGGCGGACGGTTCGGCGCGAATATAAATTAGCGACTTCGATCGATTGTTTTGCCCCAGGTCCGGGAGAGATCGGGAAAGCGGGTGGGGAAATCGCGTGGCGACCGATCGGACGCATCTGGACTTGGAATCGAGGATTTCGAGCTGTTCGAGGATTGAGGATCGGGAAGCGTGGGTTTGCTCGATGTTGAGATAAAAGAAGAGAATTGCTTTTCTAATATCATATTTGCTAGTTGGTCATGGTGTATTGGGAAATTAATTGAAATTGATTATTTGAACGACAGAAATGTTGAAGAGGTACTTATGGTTCTTATTCTGAATGTTAAGTTTCCTTGTTTGGATTCTTCGATTAATTCTGTATAGAATAAAATCTCGCAACTCTCTGACTTAGGTCAAGAACCTAATTACCCGTTTCTGAAAGAAGCTTTACGTCGACTTGGAAGTTCCTTAACTGCCACTGGTTAACGTTATCAGTAAAGTTGCTCGCGCCACTACAAAACTTTTCTATTTTCGGTCTTCTACAAATTGCTCTTCGATTTCTTCCGATTTTGTAAGAAATCGTGCCGCGATGAAAAAAAGAAAACCAGATGAAAGGACTTGAAAAAAAGAGAGTGCTGTTCTTTTGAATCGATTTTTCATTAAAAAAAAAAAAGAAAAAATTCGAGCCTGGGTGTTTTGTAATTGAATGGGTGAAATAAAAAAAAAGAATTGGAGGTAGAGAAATAAAAAAAGAAAAAAAAAATGGGAGAGAATAAAATCCATTCGCGTTCGACGGACCGAAATTTTGAATAACGCCATGGCGTGCTTTTGGTTCCGCACTTTTGACATTTCACGAGCTTTTCACCGGCAGACAGCGATTTTCAATGGGATTGTCCTGTGGGAAGAGTAACTTCAAAGGGAGTGGTATTCGCAAATTGAGCGGGGTCAGTTGGAATACCTTTTTGTAGCCTCGTGAACGCAAAATTCGACGCACGACCAAACGGTGAAGAGAGAAAAAAAGAGAACAGAAGGAAAAAAAAATGCAAAGTCGAGATCTTTTTAGTACGATACCGCTTGCACCACGATTAAAACACCACTGAGAACCATTTTATCCGACCTAAATCAAATATAAAGGTCTTCTTCAAACATTTAATATATGGAAGATAAATTCTTATTCGAGCGGAGACACTGTAAAATTCAAGGGAACATAATAATATATAAAAGGAAGGAATAATCGAATAAAGGTAATACAATTTATCGCAATAATTCTCAAAGAAATCGCGAGACAAAAGATCTCAAATTTCTAACCCATTAAACTCCAAATTTCAGATTCCACGAATATCTGAAGCGAAAGAACGAAGACTCGCGTCTGTCGGAAGAATTCATCGCAATCAAATTTCCTCTGCATCAATATTCGAGAGGGCCCGTTCTCTAAGAGAATCGCTCCGATAAAATCCACGCGCTTCGTAAAAGTCGCCTTCTCGCCTTCTTTGAGCCTCCTTTGCGAGAAAAATCCATCTGCAGTTCGATGGGGAATAAAAATGAAAGGATTGTTCCGAGATGCTGTTTCATCGTTGCTGCGTCTCGCTTATTTTTTTTTTCTCCCTCATTGGAGCCTCCGCTTTCACGCATTCGACGAAGGAAGATGAATAGATTTGTCCGTGGCACGCTCTTCTTCGTCTTTCGTGTGTCTACGTAATCGACGACTTGCTGAATCCATTTTCTTGCTGAATCTGTTACACGCTTTTTCCGGATCGACACGGGGCCCACGATTCCGATCTCAATCGAAAGTGCGTCCGGTATCTATCCACCGATTCAGCCACGTCTTTTTTTTTTTTCAACCGACAAGGAACAAGGCACGAGCAAGTTTTTAACACCGCTTCGTAGAAGACAGCGAGCTGAGTGGCTGGAGATTGAATTATTCACAGACCCGATCGCTCTGATCTCGTCACGAGAGAGTGTTTGATTGACTTTAGCTGCGGAGATGAGGTAAGATTGCTGAAGTGTTAGATTTATGAATGATTAGAACGATCTTGCGATTTAATTATCGTTAAATGGAATTATTCGGTGGAACTATTAACTTTTCAGAAGCTGTTGATATTTGGTCATTGTTGGATTCGACGAGTTACTTAAAGGAGAAATGCTGCGAAGACATTACAGGAGAACAGTGAATAGGAAATAAGAGGAATATTAATTTTTTTAGGTAACGCTTATAAAAAATATTTATTTGCACATATTCTTAACGAATAATCTCTCCTTTTTCTTCCAAGGCCGATTGCAGGGTTAAATTGAAGATCAGCCTACCGATCGCCAAGTTCCTCAATCACGCGGTTTCTTCAGAAGGCGTCGTTTAAACTCCAGTTTCGGTTTATCGTCGCGGAAGGGCACGACATCGAGAGAATCAGCCTTGATCCCTGGCCGGTTCCACGCGGTCCCTGTCGAGGCCCCGGGCGATGGAGCACACCGTGGCTGCACCGGCTGCATCAGAAAATTTTATGGGGCTCCGCGATGCCCGATAGCCGAGATTACGTAATAGAGATCGCCTGGCGGGGGAGCTGGTCGAGATTGAACTTCACCGGCTTTCGTTTCACCGGCGTTCCCGATGAAGGAGGAGTCCTGTTCTCCGTTATGGGTGCCTAGATGGAAGATAAGGCCACTGGAGACAGGTTTTTGGTGGAACAGTGGTACTGGTTACGTGTTACGGTATATTAACGTTGACTTCTTTATCATATTAATTGAGAAAAATAGATAAAACAGGGATAGAGCTATTTTTGTTACGGTAAGTTGGTAAATTTTATATTCTTTGTTTCATGATAATAGAGAAAAGTAGATAAGCTGTGAACCAAGCAATTTTTATTATGACAAGGTACGTTTTAAATATTAGTTAATAACTTAAAAGTCTCTACGAAGTGTTAGCCTCCATTAAATAAATCTAACTTGGGAAAGCTGGAGAAGCGAATTTTGAAAATTACCGAGGAAAAGTGACTACGTGGAGCAACGGGGCGCTCAGATTTTCAACAGGGAACTAGATTTCGTAGGACACGCTGCATAGATCAAGGATATTTTCATTTTTCATCAACCACCAGTTGCCTGTTCGAGGTCGCGCGCTCCGTGGCGAGATATATGTTTTGGTACATGACTTAAAAGCTGGTCAGAGGTTATTCCAGCTACGCTTTCGCTTTAGTAATGGCGATATTCCCAGCGAAACGTGAACGATGTCGTGCACCGCGTCACGTACGACGAGCGAGTCCATGTTTCGGTTTAAACCGTGCATTTCGAATTAATTGAAATCGCAGAACGTAACGAGGAGCAATTGTTTAACCGTTTGAAAATCATTTCTATCAATTGCGAGAGAAGAAGGTAAAAGAGAACGGTTGTTGAATCCACTCACAAAGAACGCGAAATTTCATGTGCAATTTCATACGCGAAAGAAAACGGGGTAAACAGAAAATCGTATTACCAAGTAAAATGATTTCGAAACGGAATAACGTGCTCCATTGAGATGCTGAAATACCGTACAAATAACCGAGATGTTTGCATAGGATGGGGACACCGGGCGAAACTTATCTTTTCAGATGTTTCCTTGTACACCGATAGTCGTGGCCGAGAGGAATGGATAAAAAAAAAAGGACGACGCAGAGAAATAAGAAAGGAACAGCAGAAAACTGTGGGAAGAAGACGAGTATTTATTCAAATCTTGAAGCAATGAACCTATTTTTAATTACGTATGTAACGCAAACATTGTAAAAAAAGTTGCAAACAGTTTGTTCGCTTTCGTAGCTCAGAGTAGGTAAGTATTTGATCGTACAATGTGAACCGCATCTAAAATATTGTGTTAAGTTAAAAAGAACTTTCGTATCAAGATACTTTATCAATTTTAAAGATGGATCTCTCATCGGTTATACTTTATCATACTTGACATCGAACATTTTTTGCAGAAAAACCGTTTTGGATAAAAAATATTCAATTTCCCTTTTCTATCGGCAAAAATGACTGAGACACCAAGGTATCTATGATAAACGAAATAGATCCGTATAAACAAAAATCAACAAAATCTTCCACAACTCAGAATCATAGTAATTACCAAGTCAAGAGTCAACAAGAGCTCAATAAAACGATGGAAGCCGAGTTTGAATCCAAACACGCGAACGAAGGAGGATAGAAATCCCGAGGCTCCCTGAGAAACGGATTCTCGAGTCGCAAAGTACGCATCCTCGCAGTTAGAAGCGAGCATCTCTTTGCACGAGACGAGGGAGATCATCTGCGGTGTGCATCCTACGCGGAGGTGGCTGCAGATAAGCCGAGAAGGGACACAGCTTGGGGGTCAGAGGGGTAGACGGGGGAAGAAAAACGAAAAGCAGGAAGAGCGAGGGTACCGTAGCGAGAGGCGGAGGAAGCTGGCCATGCGGAGGAGGGCAGAGTGTGTTTGAGAGTTCGCTGGACGAAGAGGGAAGCGAACGGAGGATGATAAGAAAAAGAAGAGGACCGGAGGTGAACAAAAGGCGGCGGTTCGAGAGGTGAGCAAGTGCATCATATCCGGGAGAGAAGAAACGAAATAAATTCGGCGGTGATGCTTGGTTACTGATGAAGAAGAGGGTGAAAAAAATGGAACAGACCTAAGCAATTGGTCCTTCGGGTAATTTGTACGCTAACTTTCCATTATTTCAGTCTTTCATACGTGAAAAAATTGATTTAGATTGACCAAGCCTAAGATGGAGCATCGTAACTCAGAGCGAGGCGCGAGATAGCACCATAACGAAGCTCGCGAAACCCGTGCGGAGGCAGAGGAGAAAACCGTACGCTTCCCAACAGGGAAGACAGGAGGAAGAAGAACGTTTAAATATACGTTAAACGACCAGGAAATATTAAGCTCGATAAGAAACGAAGAGCAGATGCGCCAGTCGAGCTGATCGAGGAGGATGAACAGTCAGAATAGAAACTGTAAAAAGAAAAGGAAAAACAGGAAAATTGTCGCGTTACTCTCGTGGAAAATAAAATGCATATATATAGGGAAACAAAAAGTAAGCGCATCGAGTACAAGAGAGTCCGCAAAAGGAGGAAGGAAAAGGGTCAAGGAGGCGGAGAAGCGATCAGAAAAGAAGAAACGGAACGGCGGATCGTTCCTGTGGATACACGCGGACGAGGAAGACGAGGAAGAAAGAAGTCTGTGCAGAGTAGCCAGGGAAGAAACGAGTATCGTGGACCAGAGGACGAAGAAGAGGAGGAAGAAGAAGAGGAAGAAGAAGAAGAAGAAGATAAAGAAGAAGATAAAGAAGAAGATAAAGAAGAAGAAGAAGAAGAAGCAAAAGAAGAAGAAGAAGAAGAGAAAAGAAGGGAGCCAAGGTAAAAGGGAGACGTGCGAGAGAGGAGCGAGGGGACGAGGTCTGGGTTGGGTAAGGTGAGGGCTCCTATGGGTGAGTACCACTCACTTCATTGACTCGTGCGTACGCCCGCACGTCTGTCAGTCCATCCTCACTCACTCGATCCTCGCCTGGTCTCGTAGCCACTCTACGGAGGCCAGTTCTCTCCTTCAAGCTGCACGGTTATCTGGTCCTCGTCGTCTTTATCGCTCTCGTCTTCGTTTTCGTCCTCGTCGTGGTGCACGACCTCCGGCGAAGTCGAGGTCGCTGAGTAGTCGAGTCAACAACGTGGTTCCCCTTTATCGATCTCTCTGGTTACGATCGATCGGAAGGATCGTGGTATCGCGAGCGTCCGACAGTCTGCTTCGCGGGTGGATGTCGGCCAACAGGAAGAACAGGATGACCCTGGGCAGCCTGAGAGGAATCCTTGCAGTCTTGGTGCTCGTGCTTTTGGAGACCTCGTGGACCAAGGCCAAGCCACAGCAGATCAAACCTGGTGAGTGATTTTTTTTTCTTTTCTATTTTTTGGGATCATTTGTATTACTTAGATTCGCGTGGCGTTCTTGGCGAGCTGTTTACAGCGTGCGAAATGTCTGTTGCTTAAATAAAAAATAAGAATATTGTATAATATTCTATTTATAGAAAAGTTTACATTACTAGCATTCTTTATGTTTTAAAAAATGCTTCTAAACTGTTTAAATTAAAATCTGAATTCAAATAATTTTCCATAAAAGTATACATATTTGCAAAGAATAAGTTTGAGAAAAAAAAAAAGAATACAAAATCGCGCGAATGTTATAAACAGATTCCAGAACTGTTCTCCAAGAACGCGTCGAAGCATTAATTAAAACGCGGAGGATCTTTAACGAGGGAAGCGATACTTCCTCTTATGCGTAGCCTGTTCATTACCGTTCAGAGATTATCGGCGACGATCAGACCGGTGAAAAAAAAAAAAAAAGAAACGTAATGCCATTGTCGGTTCAACTATATCGAACAGTTCGCGAAGAAGAAAGTCCGTAACTGGTATCATCGGCAAATGTCAGAAACGAAAGCACGCGTGTACACGCGTGTTCCCACGTTGTCGTCGTGGGAGCATCCGAAATGCGGCATTGTTCGATCCTGCGGATCGTTCGTTGCGCAATTCCTCCTGATCAGGGTTAACGTACCGACACGATTACGTTACCGGAATTCGTCCGCGGGACGATCGATCGATCATATACGTCGTGATCGATCGTCCTCGGCATTTTTTTCGGCTTCGAGCGCGATCCGTTTGTCCTTTCGCCGTGAGATACGTCGATACAGGGAGGTCCGCTAACTATCAACATTTAAACTGGTGAACGGAAGTTACGCTGGGTAGCGAGAATTATTTTATAATTTTTAGAAATGGAGTTAATTAAAAGATACGAAGGTTGTCTTAATTTTTTTCGAGTACCATAAGTACGAATGCATGTGATATCGATGATATCAATTTCTTTTAAACGTCATCATAATTTTCTATATTCGAAATCTTTAACTGCTGCAATTATGAGCACAATTAAACGCTTGTACCGACTGTTATTGGATCCTTTTGCATACAGTATCAAAAAGCAAATAATTATCCAAGTACTTCCCTTATTATCGATGCATATCATATTTCAATTAACTGTAATATTTAAATATTTGCAACAGAAACATACGATACTCAAATATTCCGGGCTATTATAGCTTTAACTCATGGTAAACCTTTTCGATTTAAAGAGCGTCACAACGGGTTAATTAATGTAAATCTATTTAAACCGATTCGAGTTCGCCGATGCAAATTACGCAATTCTTTTCCTCCCGCTCTTTCTGTATCGTCAAGTCGAACCAAATGCACGATACTCGATCCTCGTAGAACTTTACGACCGTACTCGTCCCTGTCCAAGTTTCGATTCTCGCCTAACGATCCACTAGAATCGTCGTTTGAACGTTCAACTAAAGACACCGTGTGCACCTAAGCGACGCGAACGTCCAAGAATAGTTCGCGCAACGATAGGACCAGCTATACACGGACAGAGTTTACGTACCTTAGCAGACCGCACGCTTTCGGCGTTATACGGCCGCTGTAAATGTCTAAGAACTTTAGCTGTTTCGCTCGTGCCACGTTTGTCCCCTTCCTGGACGCGGAATTATTGTCTTCCGCCGAGTCTTGCGTTCGTACCCGCGCGTTTCAAACTTCTACATCCCTAGAAATATATCTCAAGCCACGGTGTATGCCTCGAAAGCGTTATATCTCTTGGCGAACTTCGGTTATGCTGGTTTCCACGATGGAATGTGGAGAACAATGGGCGAATTTTATAAATTTATCCCGTACAGTTGCTGTTATTGCTTGGATATTGATTCCGTGACTGATCGTTTGATTCAGATGTTTGCGAATTTATGAATTCCTTTACTGTCCCATAGCTAGGCACATTTGTGTATCAAAGATATTTATCGAGTAAGACTATTCGAAGTGTACGAAGATTCGAATAATGTGATAAAAAATTTCGATAATCTTAAGATAATATTCCAATCACACGGTTTTTAATAACACGGATCCAACTGTAACCGTGTTATTCAAGGAAAGACTATATTTGATACTTTTTGCTAGCAATTGATCTCACAAAAAATTAGATATACTATTGATAATATCTAGAAAACACTCGATAAGAGAACAATCAACATTTAGAAATTCGTACACTAATTTCAGACAAATGCCTCTCGTTCCATCGTCTCCTAGCCGATCCATATCAATTCCTCGAACGCTAGGAGGTCCACCGACAGCCCATCCGACGTGTCCCATTGTCCCTCGCGATCTATGTGTGTCATCGCAAGAAACCACAAACATCGCAGCCCTTTCACCTCCGATATTCCGTTAATTCCCTGGAAACATCCTTCAGAAGCAATTTCCTCCAGATCCCGGCCCATATCGATCTCGCCTAAAATCTAGTCCACCATAAATCTCCATCCGCGCGATCGTGTAACAAATCGGGGGACACATCTTCCGTATCACTTCAACAATGTCTTTTTTTGCACTTTACCCGTGACGAACCAAATCTCTGCGTCGTTCACGGGGCTTCTCCGTTCGATCTTTCGCGAGATTCGTCGGTTTTTCACCAACATCCATTATCTCTCGGCACGTCGACCCGTTCTCGCCAACATCCCCGCTCGAATTCGATCGGTTAAGTGATTCTTTTCTGACCTCATCCTAACAATCGGCCGAACGATTCGTGGCGAATGAATCTTACATGGTACGTCCGAGCCAGGCCGGATCTATACATCATTCTAGCTAGAAAATTGTACCCGATCTCCTTGGTCCTCTCCCCTGACTCTCTCTCTGAGAACGATTCCGTGCCAACTGTCGGATACCTTGGTCCTCCGATATGGAACTATTCCGGTTTATTGGAGGTGGCGTATGCAGCCAAACATCTGGCCCTCCAGAGATATATCGGCGGATGTTTCACACTGGTTACTTTTTAAGATAGTTGGTAAAGGAGTCAGGGGTGGCTGGCTGGGGAGATTGAGTTGTTTCGGGTACTTGAAGCGAGAAAGAGGGTTGTTAGGGTTGGGTTGGGGATGATGGCTTGGTTTGTATGGTTGGTCAGAGATACGGGTTTGTTTGGTGTTAAGTTTGATGTTAATTTTATTGATTTTATTGATTATTGTTCATTTATTTATTTTTTTGGGGATTAAATGTAGATTAGAGGTTTTTTTATGTAAATTTAGTGTTAATTTTATTGGTGGTTGAAGGTTCATCTTCTTTACTTTTTTTTCTTTCTTTCTTTTTTTTTTTTTCTAGTAATTAATTTTAAATTAGAAATTTAACTCTTGAAAATGTTACGAAGAAGATACGTTTCTTTCGTTTAATTTATTATCAAAGTATGTAAATCTCAGCGGACGATGATTTCATGCCTCAAAATCGTGTTTCCTCAACCGGAATCATCTCGGTTCAGCAGTTTTCATCCACTGCTGACATCCTCTATAGAAGTGGCCCAAGTTTTAATGGAATGGACGTCGCGAGATAAATTACGCCGACGTACGTTTAGGATAATTAGAGAGGCCGATGTATCTCTATCGATCTTACTTTTCCGTCGATCTTCTTTAACTTGATTTGCACGCTCCATTTAGCCTCGCAGTATTTGCAACGTTGCTGACAGATTTGACTTTGAAAGGGACCAAGTTGAGATTCTTTTTGCAACTTCGAAATTTATAAGTTTCCAAGTCTTCAAACTGCGATCAATATTTCTGGAAGACCGAAGTTAATGTCGTTCAAAATTTCCTAAACTCACATAATATTTCTTCGTCTTCAACAATTTCTAATCTATCAATCGGAATTTTCAATAAATAGCACTCAAAATATACATTTTATTTTAATATTTTTTTATTCCATTCATCTTTTAATTTTTACGTCCAACCCCTATCACGCTTAAACGAATTCAATCTTTCAAAAAGCATCCCCAACCATCGAAGACGAAGTGAATTTCTCACAAACAATAAGAATACTCCTTCAAACGTCTCAGTACTATTCATATTCTTAATTAACTCCGACAAATGCAGAATTTTCGAGTCAGCTAGGGTCGTCGACAAACGGCTCGGCCAAACGACGTCGAAAACGAGCTTTCTGGTTTAATTAACGCGCCCGTGGGACTCTCCTCGTTACGCTTCTTCGTCCTGATAGAGCCACTTCTGTCCGTAATGCAGCCGCTCCGCGCCGGACGACGCTTCTTGCGTCCCGACGCCACTCCGCAAAGTCCGTCGCATAATGTAACGCGTTCGACCAAACTTCGTCGTCGTTTCGATCCTCTCGACCTCGTTTTTCTGCCCTCGAATCGGCACCAGGCCGCTCGACCTCGATGAACCGGCTTCTTTCGTAGTTTCCTATGGAACAAGAGTCTTCTCGAAGCGGTTGAGTTGAGATTTTCGACGTAAATACTGTTGCGACGACGATAAGAAAGATAGTCGAGAAAGAAAGTTAGCGTACCTAACAGGGAAGGTTTTGTTTAACAGAAAGGAAGGAATTTGGAACTAGGGATTGAAGAGTTTAGATATTTTGGAGAAATTAAGTACTTTATGGTGCTCCGAATCTCCATTTTTCATTTTTATTTTCAAAGTCTACTGTTCTTTAACTCTTCTATTTTCTATAGTTTCAATTCTTCCAGCTTTTAATCTCTTTTCTATACTTTTATCTTCTCCGAGTTTTAATTCAGCTATATTTAAAATTCCTCCATTTCTAACTTTTTTTCCAATTTTCTCCTCTATGTTTTTACTCTCTTCAATTTGGAATTTACTTTCCATATTTTCGATCCTTACAATTTTAAATTTGGTACCTCTAGAATCCATTACGTAAAATTCTCAAACAATCGACAGTTAAAAAAAGAAGCGAACCATTTCCATCCTTCGTTCCATGCCTTTCCTCGTCTTTCGATCGCGCCTTATTCACATATCTCGTGAGAATAAAGAACTGGGCTGTAAGCGGGATAATGGTGTCCTTGGTCCCAGTTGAACAGCCAATTAATACACTTTTGAACGGGTTTTAACCGTGTTTAACAGTCGGAGAGATATTCTTTTCACTTTCTGTAGCCTTGATGTCTGTCTTTGATATCCAGGATCAGCCGCTCCTGAATGGAAATGTTCATTTTCATAAAAGAAAAGTGGTGGGGCCGGTTTTGCAGGTGTATGACGCAAATATTGAATCGATCGGCGGCTCAGGTCTTCCCGCGGCCCCGTACGATTCCATTCATGGCAGATTAAGTTTTAATCGAACACACTGGCAGCCCTCCTACGTCCTTCCGATTCTGTTATCTTGCTAGCTTTTGGCGAGCTTCCACGTCGCCTCATTGTTAACTCGTCTAACCGGAATGGATCTTCGGGACTTTGTAATTGAAACGAAGCAAATCGTTTATTAATTGGAATCGTGGACGTTTGGTTGTGTGGAAGACGGTGTTGGTTTGTTTGAGTTTCATTTTGGATCGAGAAAAATGAAGGATCTCCTGTTCTGAATTATTCTGAATATTTACATTACGATTATAACTTCTTTTCCGTTACTCCGTTAACCCTCTGTAATCACATTTTCTTCTTTAAATCGATTACAATTTCTTACTTCGAATCGAAAGCAACGAACTTCATAATTGCTGCGAACAAAAAATTAATGCCAGTACAGCGATTAAGATTGATCGAGTGTTGGTCACGTATTGTTATGCACGCAACTTTAAATAAAAAATAAATCGAATAAAAAATAAAACAGGACTCAGAAAATATAGATACATCAATGTGTAACTTTCAAGTCCTACGTTATTACTAATATTTAACTCACAATTCATCACGCTCGATCTCAAACTATACGAGACCTCTTCATCCTCCCAACTTAAAACCTACAAAGAAAAAAAAAAAAAAATAAAGAAAGAGAATCAGCTGTACCAACGAGAAGGCAAGTGTCGTCCCAGCGTATACCGTCTCTCCCAACCGAACAGCAAACGGAGAACCAGCACCCGACGAAAAACACGCAGGAAGCGTGGAAATCGCGTGGAGCGTGTCATGGCGGTAGGTCGGCCATTTCCTGATGTCTCACGGACACCCGGTATGTGCCCGCTGCGTCCAGGCTAATTATCTGTACCGAGAACACATAATAATGCCAGCTAGTAGAGGACCGGGCTGGAAAAACTAGTACAAAGTATCCGTCGTGTCTCTCTGTGTCCCCGGCTAGCTCCTCGCCTGAGTCGTGAATGAGCTCGGTTCTTGTCCTCGTCTGACTAAATGCCAGCCCATGTCGGCTGGCATAGGCGTCGATCTGCTCGCATTGTTTACCTCCACGATCTAGAAGAATCTTGGCGGTTCTTCTTGCGTCTTCACTGATCTTCCCTTCTTGGTCTTTTAATCGCTTGAAATCGATTGGTTTTATCAGAGGGATGAAAAGTATGGAGGTTTCGATAATCTCAAGCGCAAATGGTTAATCTGTAATTTTTAATGGTTGGTTAGGTGTTTAGACGAGGTGAGAGATGATGGTAGATGAATTAGGGAAGATTGGGGAGGATTGGAGATACGATGGAACAGTGGTTTTGTGAAAATGGTAGTTCAACAGGCTGTTTGAGGATTTCGGTGTGATACTGAAATTCTGGAGATAATAATTTTATAGTAGGAGTGTAAATTATTAAATTGAAGCTAGGTGCAGTGATTCGAGCTCGAAATTTTTATGACTTTTTAGTTAAACTCTGCAGAGAGGTACGAAACGTTTTTTTTTTATCACGTTTTATATTCCATTGTTACAGCAGTGACTGTAGTTACATAAAAGTACTGCCAAATGATAGGAAATTGAATATATTTGAACCTAATTAGTCGATACTTAAATGTTAAAATAAATGGTTTTAGCGAAAACTCTTCTATTCGCTTTGAGATTAATATTTATATTTTACAATTTTACAAATCCCTTAAATTTTTCAAAAAAGATACCAACATTTCTCCAATTTTACCTAGTAAATTTTTCCAAACGCGAACGAAGCAAAATTCTACCAACATTCGATATTCCATTTTCTCCGAAACTTGGAATTTATGAAGCAGACATTTTATATTTCACAAAAATCTGGCAAAGCGAAAATTGATTCCCAGGTACGAGGTTTCGTTGGTAATTTCAAGAGAAGCGATTTATCCGAGGGATCGATCGTCGATGGTGAAAGCACGCGACGAAAACGCTGGACGAGTCGGGTTTAATGATTCATAAAGCTTTGATCATGTTAATTACGCACGATCGAATGGCTCTGAATCGGGGGGGCCGTTTACGCGATGTTAGGCGTTTCGTTGTTGAAAATTAATTCGAGCAGAGGACGGTTCGACCGTGTTGCTCGGAATACATTTAATTATTAATTAGCCGGCGCCTGTGACGGGTGTGTCGATACAATGATAATTAATATAATAATTAATACCCGCGAAACATATTACAAATTTAGCGAATCGCGTAATCGGATAACACCACGAAACGTGGGACTATGATCGTTTCAGTAGCGTGACTATTGTATCTATTGTGAACCATTTCGGCGAGGTTCCTTTGATTTTCGTTAATCTGGTAAAAGATGGTATAATACTTTGGAAATATTTCGAGACTTGCTTTTTAGGCATCGATTGTTGAGAAATTATTTTGGGAATTAATTAATCATGATAGCGTTTCCTATTTTGAAAAAGAAGATTGGCTCAGAAAATTCAGTATCGATTAAAAATAATTTAACTAAACTATTTGTCTGATATTCACTTTGCAGCTAACCCTGCTCCAACAATTTGCCATTAATCACTCAACATCCAAACCGCTTAGCCTATACTCACCCTGACTCAAACTTCGCACCATTCCAAACCAATCTCTATTACATTTCTCGATCAATCATTACTTTATCTATTTTTCTTCTACAAAAGCCAAGCATTACCAAACCAATTCCACTATTTCCAAATTCTCTTTTCGTGTTACCAATAAATTCTTTTCATAAGATCTTTGATAATTAACACTATTTAAATATGTGAAACATATTAAAATCTTTCTATATAGAAATATNTATAAGATCTTTGATAATTAATACTATTTAAATATGTGAAACATATTAAAATCTTTCTATATAGAAATATAGTTTCTCCAATTTGTCTTACGATTTGAATATCTATGAAAGATCAAAATATAAATGAATAGAAGAAAAAAAAAAAAAATAAAAAACAAACGATTCAAGGCATCGACACGAAATCAGACCGAGTCCCATGGAAATTCGTAGCGCGATCGCTCGATCGGTGGGACCTGCATTGATTATCGATCACTCGGATCGTGAAAGGGACCGTTTTTCCGCTCGTTTCCACTTGAATCCCCCTCGTACGCCGGAATATAGTCCAACAAGCCGGTCCAATTAGCCTGGTGTATACTAAAGGCGACCGGCTTCTTTAAATTCGACCAGAGAACGCGAAGACGCAGACGGACTATTTATAAATCTGTCTGGTTCCATCGAAGCCGGCCGCAATTAAGATTCCGTCCAGTTGGTCGACGAATCGGTCGGCGAATCAATTAAATCGGTTCGCCTCCTTGGTCTATGACAATGATCGTGGAGGATCGAACGAAGAAATTCTCTCAGTTTTAGAAAATGTAATGGATTTTTTTTTGTTTAGGGTACTAATAATTTTTATCCGAGATTCAATTGGAGTGGGTTCATTATTTTTGACCGGTAGTTTATTAATAATTCTTTTCATCCATCGCAATGCTTGTTATCGCGCAAAATATTATAATTAGCAATACTAACGAGATACCGAGGAAATATTGTTGTTTATCGTTGGTTAGTGTTTCGGTCATGAGCTATAACGGCAGCCATTTTGGATCAAACTAGTTTCTACAGATTATTTCTGATTCATAGGCAATCTTTAGTAATTGACAATATTTATTTCGTATCCTTGTAGAGTATATCTTTATGGTTTACTGATAAATATATCCTTGGCTTACCGATGCTAATTGTGCGTCATTATAGGATCTAATGTTATTTATTTTTGATCATTGAACGTCTTCACGGCGTCATTTTATCTGAATATAAATTGTAGAGAAGAATAGAATGTGTATTTGTTTATTCTCGAGCTATTTCCTTTGCCTGTGATAACAGCAATTTGCGTAACAGCATTTTATCTTTATTTATTTTTAATTACCAATTCGTTAGTGAAGCAAACAAGAATACTAGCATAAAAATGGATACATGAATTCGAAGATGCATTATATCGAACTCCTTTCAATTAACTTTAACAACATACCTTAAATCACAGATTCTTCCTTGACTAACAGTGAAGTAGACAATGAATTAGTTATCCATCTTCGATCAACCACTCTTCTTCGACCTATAAAGGCTCTGATCGAGAATCAAACGAGGAAATATTCTTACTTATCGTTCATCGCGTTTCTACGTGCCTCAGAGACGAAGCAATACTGTTTCTCTCGATTTGTCAAAGGAATCGTCCAGCTTCGAATGATTTAAAAATTGGGCCAACGTAATTGTTGCATCGACTGTTTCCTTTTGTCTTTCTGTTCGGAGAAGTGTTTTTTCGTGGCAGTAACAAGGACTCTGTTAAGACGGAGGAACGTTTAGGAGAAGATTTGCATTCGGTCTAATTGCGAGTCATTCTTATGGTCGTCAAAGGACTGCTTTAACTCGACGGATTTCTTGAAAATTAGTTGCTTGGAGAAGCTGCTTTTGTTCCGCTCGAGGAGTTCGTTATTTAGACAAGCATTTAGCTAACTGACACGGTTTACAAAGTCTTTTCGCGTACTTGAACGTTAAAAGAGGTATAAAATAATTAAAGTCTTCGTTTAAATAGAGAAATATTTAATCGATATAATTTTAAAACGTACCATTCGTGGTTTATTCGTTTATCAATTGCTTGTCTGTTAAAAAATTATCTAAACATCCAAATAAACGAAAATTTGTCGTACATATTTAAATTTCTATTATTTTCGGATAATTATTTGGGTTCGTTAACGTGACAAAATTTTTTTAACTTCTCAGCCACTATGTGTATTTAAGTACGATATTTCTCAACTATTATTATATGATCGGTAATTTCAATATCGAATTACGTTATTTAAAATTTTTTCCAATATTTTATCGACCGATAGAAGGTATCTCAAATTTTGAAATTGAGATTCACAGGACAGAATGAAGTCATAACCGTTACTGGTTGACGTGAAATTGCACGCACGCGAGAAGGTAGCCCCTCGTGCAACATGCAAACGACTTTCTTCGTCGGAAGTTAACTAGGCGATAATTTGGTATTCACGAAACGTGGCTTGTCGAGCACACCTCGGTATGAAGGATCTGCCTTCAGTGGGTCACGATCGTCCTTGGGATCACTCTGATCCACGATCATCTTACGATCCATCAAATTATTCTTCGATACAACCTTTTGAAATTCCTCTTCGGTCGACGATTCAATATTATCGCGAAAAAGTTCTCGAGTTAAAGATCTTCACGAGGAAACACGATCAGTCGAACTGTTATCCAAACGTTCGCGAAAGTCGTGGGACCAGTTTCGTCGAAAGCGACGCGGCACGAGGAGGATCGAGCCGGTGCCGAGGAATATTACGTAACATTTCTGCCGATCAAACGATCCAACTGTCCGTCCGTGAGCAGAATTCTTGCTTACTCGGCGTCGAGGTGGTTACACACTTGGTGAATAGTCACGAGATGTCCGCCGTATGGCGGTCGTATAATTTCAAAGACCTTAAGGCTGACCTGAGTCAATAAGAACGAAGAACGAGGCGGGGAACGTGGGAAGCGGAGTGTGGACAGAAATAAACCGGCGAACACGCTTGAAATATTTCGCGATGATCCACCGTGGCTGTCTCGAATCCGCGATTTTACAGTTTTTGTTCGAGCAAATTTCGGTCGAGTCGGTTGCCATCTTTGAACGCCATCTTTGCTCGCTATTCTTGGAAGATGGATACTTTAAAGGATAACTGTGACACGATCTTTTATTAAGATTTATAAAGAGTTATTCAAATTTGTTAGAGATCGTCGATAGGTTATTAAAAAATCGTCTGTTACATTTTCTACGTGAAATATATTTAAAAAGAAATAAAAAGAGGGTATCAATAGGTGGCTCTGAGATTTTTAATCTTTAAATTATTAAATTCCGCATTTTCGGTTTCATTTCTTTTTTGAATTCCATTTTTCCACGCATGTTATCTCCCTCAATTTCCATCTAACCGCGTCCCGAACGTTTTCCCGTCAATTTTTGCGCACAATATTCCTCCGTGTGTGTGTGCACGCGTGCGTAATGGTACGGTGAAATAATTCGAGAAAGCATCGTTTGCATAAAGGATAGAGGAGATCGTGTTTGCTCGCAAACATCGGGCGAAATACTTGATTTCCTTGCGACCTTTAAACAAACCGTTCCTCTTCTGTTATTCTGATTTCTCATTCGTGCTTGGATCTTTCGTAAACGAAAGAGGAGAGAAGAAAATGAAACGCGAACGAGCCGTAGAAACAACAACGAAGAGATCTGATCGATATTCGATAAAACGCGAATATTCGCTCGTCGGTTATGTCTGGGAAAAACGATTGTTTCCTTTCTCTTTTTCTCTTTTTGATTCCTCTGATCCTACGGCCGCGAGGAATATTTACTCGCGGCGAGGAAACGCCTTGAACCATTTTCTCTTGCTTCCATCGCGTGTAATCTCCTTCTTAGTCAGCAATTCCACGGGTTACTTTAAGGATTTCACGATCCCAGA
>SMSQ01026225.1:332361-351103 GCA_019453375.1 Ctenoplectra terminalis
AACGTTAAACTTCTCGGAACGTAAAAATGGTATAAATGAAACAAGTTTAGATCTCTCTCTTTCTCTCTTTATACTTAGAAAAAAAAAAGCAAAGTGGACCGTGATCGGTTTAATTCGCAAAATCGACGATACTGTCTTGCACACCTGGATAGTTCCGATTCAAGCTCCGCCAATCGTTTCCCCTGTCCCCTTGGGCAAGATAAAAAAGTAAAAAAAAAAGAAAAAAAGAAGAGATATCGCTACGAATCTTTATCCCGTGGAATATAACAGAGGCACGGTTTCAACGAACGCTTCGATCATTCAAATCCGGGGCGAAACGTTTCGAAATTCTTCTACAACCTTCGCTCAAACTTCCACGTTCTTATTCGCGTTCGAGAAAATTTCGCAGTTTCGATTTGTTCCAGCGGAAAATTTATAATACAATTTTTTGTTTCTATTCGTCATTTGGTATGCTCATAATGTATTTTCTATCCGGTCGATGCAAATTAATTTTGTGATTTATTTTAATTGTTTTTAAATTAATTTTAGTATTCAAATGAATCGCATCTCTATAAATATTTCTCTGCCAATATACGAGTATTCTAAAAAATAGAGAATAAAATATGAAAATGTATGAAGGAAGCGATAAAAAGAAATTAGTAGATTAACGGAGAACCATCTGAAACAATTTAGAAATGCTTAAGGTATGACCTAATATTGTAAAGAAACCAAGGAGACAGCTATGACATCCCCAAACGAAAACTTCAATCGGTTTCGCGGCCAAGGAGGTGCCATTTTTGTCGTCCCTTTTTCTCTCTGCCGTTCTTCTTCGGACAGGAAGTGGTACCGTTATCCCTAAAGCGCGTCTCGTATTTATCCGGTTTGATTAAGAACGCGTCATCGTTGGCGCAACAGCGAACGTTCACGATCACAATTTACAGTGATTTCGAAGCGAATTTTCGCTACCAAAGAGATACCATCTCTCGCGTTTCGGTGCCCGTATGAAATTCAGCGGCAATATCGAGGAATGGAAAACAGAGATACCCGGGGTCCCTGAATATAGCCGAGGGTTCTAATACGGAGTGATTAAACTATTAACTTTGATCACAACGCATCGATGTCAATATTAGCTGTGAGAAAATTATTCATGCTAATTCGACATTAACGCGATGGTGTCCCTGTACGTCGGACTTTGTAACGGTAATTGCAATTATCATTCGCTTAGAGTTAATACCGGGTCCCTGTTAATAGAGATGGAAACCGTTTACTGTTGGAACATTATTGGTTTCGGTCATAAATAATATCGTTTCTTATGCAAATCTTAAAAGACCATTTCTTTACGAAGAAAGAAAAAAATATATATCTGATACAGTGTTGTGTGTTTGAATTTTTCTTGACAGAAGAAAGTTAAATTTCTCCTTCGATTCTGTATAAAATTTAACTGTTACAACGTCGAACTCGATATTTTAATTGCAAGGAATAACAATACAGCATTGTCTCACGTCACGCAATGAAGCACCGCTAAGCACTTCCGGGAGTTTACGTTGCGCCGCTAATTTATGGATCAATTCTCGAATACAATACTACCCTTTACTCTGTACGTATTGTTCGAGGGGAACGTCGTGACAATAATTATGGAATACACGAATCTACTTCAGTATCAAATTTATCGTACTGATGTATTTGTCGTACTGATTTTTAACACTTTCACCGTGGTGTCTATACCTTATGTCGGGCGAGTGGGAAGAAATAAGTTGCGTCAGGTATAGGAAGAAAAATTCCAATCGCTAATTTAATATTAGTTATAATAAAATCAAATCGATTCTTTAGGTGGCTCCTAATATACATCACAACTGCCAAACTAGGATAAACACGCCCTTAGAATTTAAATAATTATTTGCTAAAAATGCACAAACTCTATCTATAGCAGAAAATAATTTTTATTTTCATTCATAAGTGTCGTACCATAATTCATCACGCAAAGTACCTAAATCATCATATGTGTGTTTATTTCATATTAACGAAAACTATACTTCTATAGACTATCCTTAATTTTATTTAGGAATTTTATTTTAATTATTATAATGATTTGAATAGTTATATAGTAATAAACAGTATCTGAGACTTTTTTAACCCTCAAGTTTTGCTTTACGGTCCTCATTGTTACATCTTTCAAAGTTAATTACGTCAATTACGTGCAAGACACAGCATCCACTCTCCTCGATGTACCATTTAACGCCATTTTCCAGCACCAGTGTTTGAAAACCTTATTACAGAATCTGAGCAGCCACAAAGTATTTACAAACCGTGAAAGTAGTGTCCGTAGGGATTCAGCGAGACGTCGCGAAAGTTGGACGACAAAATTAAAGCACGCCGGCATGCCGGAAACTTAAACAACAGAATTAAAGCGAGCGATGTCTTCGTTCGGTTTTAACTATGCTTTTCCAGAAGGAAAAACAAACGGTTCTCGACATCGTTTTCGAACGACGAGGCGTTCGAACGGAAATACAAGAAAAAAAAAGAAAAAAAAAAAAAAAAATAACGGATCGTCGATGGAGCGTGAATTACGCCATTGCAAATTTGGCGGGAATTTCGATAAATCACTGACTTTGCACGCTCGGATAAATCATCTCCGTGTGAAATTACATCACTTTCGAGGGCTCGAATGAATTAACCAGCTGGTGGAAAAATCGTTAATAAATAACAACCAACGATGACTGGTTAAACATTTCTGTTGGCTTATATTTTCTCGTGCGTCGCCACGTGTTGAATAGAAATTAAAAAAAAGAAAAAAAAAAAATGAAAGACTTCGGCTTTTCGTTTTAATCTCGTGGCTTCTTGTCGCGCCAATTGGTTATGGATTGGAATTGCCAGTTTTTCACGTGCGGTAATCGATGTATAGAAATTTATGGATGCACGTTAATGCAATTCGGTAAATAATATTATAAAGGAAAGGCAGAAACGATCACGATTTATTAATTGAATTTTACAATATTTGATTTGTCGAAGAATTTATTTGATTGCCAGTATTGAAGAGTTTGAAAGCATTGTTGAAATTTTCACAGAGAAAGGTTAACGGATGGGGGTGTCAAAAATATCCCAACAGAGTGTTCAACCGCGTCGAATAATTTGAATCTATCGACCGGTGATACAACTTTTCACAGGAATTTAATTCCGTATTAATTTTATACTTTTTAACGAAACAATTCTCCGAATGGCCGATAAAAAGAATCAACGAATGAAACGATGAAACAGAAACAAGAAAAATATGAAATCAGCTTCCGTTTTCTCAATTTCCTCCGAGCACGATCTTAAAATTCAAACATGAACGTTAAATTCTCTCAAACTGATCCAAAACAGGATAACCTCCTCCACGTATTTCTCGTTCTGTTCGAATATACGATCGAAACTCGCTTTCGAAAGATGGCCGGTCGCCCTGAGGAGCGTACGCGAGGTACGCTTCCGGCGATGGCCGGAAGTCCGCGATCCCATTGGCTGGATCGAGCTAGGAAGGACCAAGAAGGTACGTAACGGTAGCTGGAAATTGAAACAACGATCGGTTTGCTCGATTTCGACGAAATAAAGCTCGCCGAGTAAAGCTGTTATCTTTTGCGCGAAGTTCCTGAAGATGGCTTAGAAAATAAAAAATGTTAGCAAGCTGTAAACTTGTTAAAAATACTTCTAAAACGGGTACACGTTGCGTTAACAATTAATAGTGAGTAAAATATTGAACAAAATAATAAATCAAACGATAGATAAAGAATTTTAACGCCCAACTCTTTTGTATTAATAACTATAAAATTAGACTTTCAAACTTATACCAAGTAACAATACCTCCAAAGCACAGTATCCGTTCTCCACCATTTATCCAATTACAATACCAAATCAAGTCCAGAAACAAACTGGAGCGATCTCAATCTACAAAATGTCACAGCGCGAGGCCAACCGTGTGTCCTTAACAGGAACGAAATATGGAGAGCGAGAGGAGAATAGAAACGAAAAGAAAAAAAAGAAAAAAAAAAATAGGGGGTTGGCGTCGCGGTGCATCGGGCAGATTGACCAATCCGCGTCTGAATCGCGAGGATTTCGCACGGGCGCGCGGCTGCGACGCGCTGATAAATCGGATTCCGGCTGATAAATCAGCCATGGCGCGACGATAAATTCGTACCGGCTGGCGGACGTATCGCGAGGAAATATCGCGTGATCGTGTCCGATTAATAACCGGCCGATCGGGCGTCTTCAAGCGCCATGTTTTAATTAAAAGCGCGCTCTCGCGAGGCACCTTCGCGGTGTCTCTCTTCCGTTCCAAATCATTCGGATGAATTTGTACCTTCGATTATTTGTTCTTTCTTAATTAATTTCTATTTATCAGTATGTAGATTTTTGGTTCGGGTATTTGGTACTTTGAGAAATGGATTTCGTATTGGATCGCCGAGAAATTGAAACTGTTCAAAATGGCTGACACGAAACGGTGGTTGCATCGTGTCAACCTTTTCGAGGCTGCACGGTGAACAGGCGCGTATTATCTGATAACTCTCCGTCGGTTATGCAAATGGTTCTGGGCTGCAGCAACGTAGAGTGGCCTCTTTAAATTTAATGTAATAAAGGTTTGCCATCGAGTTTACCAATATCCTCTTCTTTGACGGTGTTCCTCAAAGGAGCAGAGTCTATAGGAGCTCCCCTGGAGGACAGAAAGCAGTTTTTCTTGTGGTAAGAAAGCACTTCTTGGAAAAGGGAAGCATCATTTTTACAGAAGGAAGTGTCCCTTTCACTATAGGAAAAGAGCAATTTTTATAGGGTAGTGCGCTCTTTGTTTGAAAAAATAAAAACGTTCTCTTTAAGAGAAGAGCTGTTTCTCGAACATTTAGAGATAACAGAATTTCCATTAACCCAGAGAAGCGAAAAGGAAAAAAGGAGGAATACGTGTTCAGTTAGTCGATCAGTATTACTTCCTTTATGACGGTTTATCCGAGACAAAAGTGCGAACCCCGTTACCCATTCAGTCATAATCTCTGTGTTCTCATGGCGAGCCCGATCCGGGCACAAATTGATGATTAAAAATGCTCAACTTCAGCAGATTAGAATAATTGATGTTATGGAAGATTATTAGGGAGAGAGGAGGATGTAATAAGATACCGTACGGTTCACGAAAATTCCTGTTATCCTTTGTCTTTTATCGTGTCGCTGCGAAGATTCTCTACGCTTATGTATATAAAATTATTATAAAATCTTTGACCGTTTTAATTGGTGATTACAAGTATCATAATTTAATCCCCGACAGTTATTTCTATACTTCCACTCAAGATACCAGTGACTCCAACCAGATCCAGTCCAATTTCTACAGTCTCGTGAACCGTCTAGCATCCAACAAACGTCAAATCGGTAATCTATCAGTTTCACGACTTTCATAATCCAACAAAACACCAAGAACACAGAAAACACCCTATACAGCAACTTATAATTTCTACAAACATAACTTCCACGATCCCACGTCTCAAGAATTCATTAAGCAATCTCCACGCATGTCTCATCCTTCTTCGTGTGTTTTGGATCCATCAAGAATTGATCAAACACCCAAACCACCACAACAGATATTCCATCCTCCCTTATTTGTTCTAAATTCATCAAGAAAGTTGTAAGTTTTAAATCCATTAGGAAATGTAGAGAAAAAAAGAAAAAAGAAGCAACCACCCCACATATTTCACCCTTCTCCATTAGCTTGCAATCCTTCAAAAATTCAGAAAACACCCAAACCGAATTCTCCAGTTCCCCCAAATTACGTTTCGCTCAACACGATCTGTAGAACCGTCGCGGCCATCACCTTGCATCCAAGACAAAGGTTACCTATCGTGACCGACAGCCTTGGTTCTTCGTCTCACTCGTGCGCGAAACGTTACGTTACACGCGTTATGCTATTTCGCCGGCGGCCAGGCTTAAGATCTCTGGTCGAGTGGGAGGCGCGATTCGTGGAAGGAGAAAGGTTGAACGAAACGGAGGAAGGGCCAGAGGGAAACCGTGAAGGCAACTAGAGAAAGGAGCCACGCAGTGCTTGGACGATACGGGGTGCCTCGAGGTGGTGGAGGAAGGGTGAACAGGGAGGCGAGGGCAGAGTTCGCTCCATTCATAGCTCCGTATGCACACGCCGCTCGAATGCACACGTGCACCGTTGCACTTGGCGATGCGTGCATCGTGATGCCGGCCAGTGACTCTCAAGGCCGACCTCCGGTGCGAGCCCGCCTCTCTAATTGGCCGAGTCAAGGTTCTTGGTTCTGATCCTGCTCGACTTCGAGGTTTCTGTGAGTTGAGACTCGTGGGGGCTGCTGATTTTCCTGTTCGACAGAAAAAAAGGAAATAATAAACAAAAATTGCAAATTGCGTTCCTTCGTGTCGCTATCGATCCTCCTCATCCTATTTTCTCGTATCAGTTTCCACGTTTCGTAACGTATTTGTTAATATCACCCCTATAAACAGGCCAGTTTCAAGCATCGCGTGATAAAGATTTATTCCACTGTTCTCGCATCTTCCACCCTTAAATCCTATTTCTCTCATCGTAAAGATCCCTCGTCTTCGGCCATGTTGGCTCGTAAATTGGGTGTCCGAATTCCGTGATCACGTTATTCCTGCGTGTACAGCTCCATTACAACTTGTTCCACAGTGATTCCGCGTAATCCTATTCGCTTGCTGAAATAGGTTTCGAAAGCTAGACTGGCCGCGCTTCCGGCGCGATTTTGTTGAAAATTCGAGTGGAAATTCCGGTGAAATGAATTATTCGCGATCGAATCGAAGTAAAAGTTATCTAGGGGTAAAAATGGTGGAGACCACAAATTTGAATGATTTTCACATTCCAAGCGTCCAATTTTTCTTTCATTTTTTTTTTCTTTCCAATGAACAACACTGTTATTTCTGACAATATTTAGTTGTTACCATTTACATACTTCACCCTGTATATTTTTCTTGTTATAAGAGTATAAGAATATTTTATCGTTAGCTAATCCGACTAAAGGATTTTAATGTTTCGTTACAGGATGCAGGTACGACGGACGCAGATACCAGGAGGACACGTCGGTGGTCACGTCCGAGCCTTGTTTGCAATGCAGGTGTACCGAGGGTGCGCTCAGATGTCGTCTTCGAGTTTGTCCACGGCTCCCAAACCCGCCACCCCTTGGATGCAACGTTCGTTCGCCCGGGGAGAACGTCTGCTGCGCGGAATTAGTTTGCGGCGAGACACGTTAGTACGATTATGAAAAACGTCCTCGTTCAACTCGGCCATGTGCCGCGAAACTCTTCTGTTTCGTACCACGTACGCAGTTGCTTGCGCTAGTTGGAGCAACGAAAATGGAGAAATAGTGCGAATTTAATGAAATTAGAGAATTCCGATTGAATATAGAGGAAATTTTCAGGGGACTGAAGGTTAAATTTTTTAGATGACACTGTGAGTATACCACGGAGGTCTAACGTTCAAGTGGAGCTAGAGGAAGAGGAGATCGAGGACCATCAGAATTCTCGTTTCCAAGGTAATTGTTTTGGAATCGTAAAATATACATATCGAATGATTCAGATTTTAAAATTTGTTGGAAATCGCACGAAACGATCGATGAAAATCTGTGACGACCTATGGTTTGTAACAAACTCTAAATACGGTGTATAGGTGTTTGGATAAAATATAAAAATTATGGTGAATGTTAAAAAAAAAACTAAACGTGCAAAAATATTGTTTTGCATATAAAGAATAGAGGAAACGTGCAACGGACAGTGCTACACTACGTTAATAGCTCTCACCTCACGTAGCAACATCCTCCTAAGTGCTGCAACATGGATTTTTATTATTTTTTTGTACAGAATAAGAGAACAGTATAGAATTGTTGACGATAAAATTAAATAATACAAGCAAATTTTAATAGATTAACAAATAATAGATAATAAATGTTTAGAGAAAAATTGCGAGTGCTATGGTTCCACAGTGCACGGGCTGCCTTTGATAAAAATATACAAAACTTTAAAATGTACAATTTTGTTAAACAGTGAACGTCCGGTTTTTACACCGAGGTCTTCAATTAATGTTGGATATGATTTTTAGTGAATCATCGTGGTATCACGGTATAGTAATTCAAAATGATGTTAAGATACCGCTACCATGATAAGGCTGTTAGAATGTTGGTATTAAGTTTCACGAAATTGGAGTCTTGATATCTATTTTCATGAAGACTATCGAGTAGAGTATGCTTGTTATAGATTACTATGTGAGAGGTAACTGTAGTTTACACCTCCGTTGTTATCATAATCTACGATTTGCCACCGTGGTCTACAATTTGAGGATCAGCGGTATTATTACCCTCTATTCCGATGGTATTGCAATTTACGGGTTAAAAATCATTCCTCTCGCAACCTGTGATTTAGAGTTGCTATCGGAGATTGCAATTTAAGAAAGCTGTTGTTTAATCTTGCGGTGTTCAATTTTTAGAAACAGTTGCTACCGCTTTCCATAGACGCGAATTTTAGAATCTTCGAACGATTATACCTCCTTGAAATCTTAAAATTCGAGGATCTCAAAATTCTTAAATTATCAAGTTACTGAATCATTTAATCTTGGTATTTTACCATTTTTTAATTTCAAAGCCTTATCAATTCTAATTCAAATTATAAAATTACTAAAATATTTAATTTTTAAATCTTAAAATTCAAGAGTTCTCAAATTAACGAGTGACCCAAAGTAACTTAGAATCTTAAGATTTAATGCACCATCCACTGACTTAAATGGAACAACGCACAGATACTTTATTTCCATTATCGTCCGCCATTTTCTTCTATCCCGAAGTCTGTCTCAAAAGTAAAGTAGTTCCCTCAAAGTAGACCACGTTCGAGGATGCTCACAGTTAAAAGATTCAACCAGGCTGATGGTCGTTCGTGTTAACAATCAGGTTGCTTGCACGAGGGCGTGAGATACGGGCCCGGCTCGGCGATGATGGGCTCACGTAGATGCGAGTACTGCTACTGCATCTCTGGCGCGAGAAGATGCATCAGACCGAAGTGCCTGCTGCCCCTGCCAGGATGCACTCCACTCTACGCCCCGCACTCTTGCTGTCCCGTTGCCTACAATTGCACCCGTGAGTGTACTCCTCGTTCACCGTTGCGACCCTTGCGAATCGAAATAATAACTCATACAGCCTCTCTTCTTCTCTGTTCTTAAAGATCCACATTCGTCGACCCTGGCGCCGATCATAGGAAACGGTGAGTAACATGTTTCTTTATTTTTCTTTTTCCTTTTTATCGTGTGCATGTGTGTACGTAAAAGAAGAAATTCAAGTGTGCTTTATTTTGCAGCAACCCTCCATCTTACGATTTTTTCAATATCCATACTTGTTAGGAATAGTAATTCATTGCTTTAGCACTGTATCAAACGCGATACACTGAAACATTATATGTATTTTGTGTTTCTTAATTTTTGAATCTTGTAGATTGAAATTAAGCTTTATCACAAATATAGTGTCTTTATTTTATTTGAATCATGATTTGCGTCACGAATTCGGCTCGTGATTATAGAACAAAGAATTAAGTAGGGAGATATATATTGCATAGGGAGTATTATATTGGAATTAATATTAATTATTATCAGGATGGCTAGAATAAAGTAAGAAATTCTTAGTACAGGTACCCTACATTTAAAATTAATACGAAATTCAAACAATATTACAATAAAGAAAAAAAACCGATATTTTTTATACAATTCTTCTTAAACTCTCCCTCGTTTGATTGCACCATAAAAAAGTAAACGACTGTTTGTCACCGAGAGCAATCACTTCAGCCTCGTCGTTTTTGAAAAACCGTTCGGACACAGCGACCCTCTGTGTCCGGTGATAGTTGGGACGAAAAGTTGAACGCGATAAAAACGAAAGTTTCCCTGGGTCGCTGTATCAGTCGCATCCCCTTTCTCTCTGGCTTGCTGGGCGAGTTTAAATTTAAGCTCAGCTTATGAGGAAAAATCGTTTCGCGGTGCAAAATCAGCGGGTCTCCGCATGACGAACTTTAATCCCTTTAAATTGCGCCGAGGTTTATCGCGCAACGAGTATCATCTAATTATTCTTACGAAAAGTTCCAAGAACTTCTTTTTAATTTTTCTTCCGGCGAATACACCAATTATTTTTATTTTTATTTTTTTCTATTAAAAAGCAGATTTTTTTTAAACATCACACATGGATGTACCGCATAGTCAGGTCGTAAAGCTGAAGGGAAACGTTTTAATGCAATAAAGCAGGGTTTGCACCGTCGTCGACGCTACCTTATCCCGTGACACTTGCCTCGGAAAGATTTCTGCCACGGTAACGGCTGTCGTTTCTCTGCTCGTTCACTTAACGCTCAGTTTCATTCAATTTTACGATGGCGGCCCTTTCTTCCCGGGAAAATGAGAAATCATGTTCCTCGGCAAATGTGACGCGTGAAACGACGGGCGCAGGGGCATTTGTTTTACTTCCGCAAACTTTCGTTTTCGATGCTCTCCGAGTTACTTAGGATTGACGTTTTTAGTTTCACAATCTTTTGTCCTCTCCTTGTTATTTGTTTTTAATCCTTCTTTGTTTTCCATCTTTTTTATCCGTGGAAAGTTTGAAACACACACTTCTTGTTTTTCCTCTTGTAACTTTCATTGACCAAGTTTTTTGGTTTTTCTTTCACATCTTTTTTCTTTCGTTTTTTAATTGTAAGTTCTTCTCTATTTAAAGAAGAAATTATCCAGGGATTTCTTTTCCTCTTGCGCTAAAAATTCACCCTCGGGTCTTCAAAAATCCCCTTTGCTTTTCAGGTTCTTTAACCTTCCATTCCTCGATATTTTACTCTTAAAAATCATTTTATTAAATTAGAGACTAAAAAGAAAACTGCAGAAAAAATTCCTAGTAATTAGTATCGGATTTGCAACTTTAATCTACAAGCACTTGATCTATTTCACCATTAAGGTTCAACATTCTGTCCCTTCTTTTCCACGGTATTAAATCACACACCCTTCCACGACTAACTTCTACCAAAAGACCAACATTCTGAAATACCGTAGGTTGTCCATTTAACGGCCAGTTCCACGTGGCTGCTTAAAACTTAAACCTCCCTCCAAAGCCTCGTTTCCACTCCATTAGAAGTCCACTACAACCACCGACTTAATCCCAAACAGTTTCCCAGAAACTATCCTCGAGACCAGCCTCCTCCGACATCGCCTAAAGTCCTTTTCACCGGAAGTCCGTCGTGAAAACCCTGAATAACGATCGAACAGCGGTCCCATTGTTTCCTCCACGTCGTCAACCAACAGGAGGACCCTGTAACCGCCTAATAACGCCCCAGGGTGACGTCTTCGCGATAGAACCAGGTCAGGATCGGCTTATCGGTCGATATTGACTTTCTGTGCTTTTCATTCGCACGAGAACTTCGGTACTTGAAACATTTTCTTTCTTTCTTTTTTTTTCTTAACTTTATAGATTCGCAGGAGATTCTTCGGTACTTGGAAAAATTGTTTTCAAACTTCGTAGATTCGTATATAATTTTTTTTGCCACCTTTCGGTTCTTCAGGATGAAAACGTTTCTCAAGTTCATTGCACCTCTTGAAAAATATAGCGGGTATAGAAGAATTGTTGGAATGAAAATTTAATTCGGGATTTACTCGGGGATGGTCCCTCGTAAGGAGAGTTCGAAAGTTAAATTGCTGGATTTCGAGTCTTCTGTCTTGATTTATTCAAGGTTCCTTTTTTTTTTTTTTAAGGTCTGTTAGATTCTTGAAAGTTTTCAAAGTCTCCATGTAAACCGTGCAAGAATCTCGAAGCTCTTATTATAATAATTACAAGATAGGAAAAATAATAACCGTGTCGAGGGATTGATTTTCTTTTTATATGGGTGATCTTTGTTGCTTTTTTCTTCTATATAATTTTTATATAAGAATTAAAGTACATGTTTGAAACCAATGGATTTTTGTGGTAAGTAAGATTTAGTCTTGGAAACTACGGTATATCGTGCTTTAATATTTCTGTACGTGGCGTACTGTTATCAGTCGCCATCGCGATTCCTCTGGTTGGTCCCCTGGGTACGATTTTCGACGATGTGATATATTTCAATATTATTCCAAGACGAGCAAGACAGGAAGATAGTCGATATATGTTCTTGGTTATTTGAGGTAGGATATTGTTTCAAGATATTACCCAACTGATGAGATATCGGGGTGTATCGCAGGATGTAAGAGAGTATATCTCGAGCTCTATGCAAGTTCGTGGCTACATTTTTTAATTTCCCCTTAGACCTAGCCGAAGTTTCGACCAACTCTTCGAGTAACTTTTCATTTTTCTTATTTACGACGCTATCCTTCTTTTGTTCCCTTTTTTTTTTAAGAAGTTTAGTTAAGATTGTCAGGGAATTTCTTCGATATATCAGAAAACACGCTAAACGAGATACGTAAATTTTAAACAGTACTTTCTACACTATTTATTGGACTTAATTTAATCATAATACTCTTTCTTTCAAAACAATTAACGATACAAAAATGTAAAACTTTCTTTTTCCAATTAGTTGCTTCAAGATCACTTTTACTCATGATCCCTACAAGAAATAAAAAAAAAAACTTTCGAATCTTAATTTCACCAGAAAATCGTCACCAAATAAATATGATAATGAAATACAATAACAGAGTGGCGAAACAGATAACGTAAGATCAACAAAAAATTTAGTAGCGTATATTTTACACTAAAAAGAAAACTGCAGAAAAAATTCCTAGTAATTAGTATCGGATTTGCAACTTTAATCTACAAGCACTTGATCTATTTCACCATTAAGGTTCAACATTCTGTCCCTTCTTTTCCACGGTATTAAATCACACACCCTTCCACGACTAACTTCTACCAAAAGACCAACATTCTGAAATACCGTAGGTTGTCCATTTAACGGCCAGTTCCACGTGGCTGCTTAAAACTTAAACCTCCCTCCAAAGCCTCGTTTCCACTCCATTAGAAGTCCACTACAACCACCGACTTAATCCCAAACAGTTTCCCAGAAACTATCCTCGAGACCAGCCTCCTCCGACATCGCCTAAAGTCCTTTTCACCGGAAGTCCGTCGTGAAAACCCTGAATAACGATCGAACAGCGGTCCCATTGTTTCCTCCACGTCGTCAACCAACAGGAGGACCCTGTAACCGCCTAATAACGCCCCAGGGTGACGTCTTCGCGATAGAACCAGGCCAGGATCGGCTTATCGGTCGATATTGACTTTCTGTGCTTTTCATTCGCACGAGAACTTCGGTACTTGAAACATTTTCTTTCTTTCTTTTTTTTTCTTAACTTTATAGATTCGCAGGAGATTCTTCGGTACTTGGAAAAATTGTTTTCAAACTTCGTAGATTCGTATATAATTTTTTTTGCCACCTTTCGGTTCTTCAGGATGAAAACGTTTCTCAAGTTCATTGCACCTCTTGAAAAATATAGCGGGTATAGAAGAATTGTTGGAATGAAAATTTAATTCGGGATTTACTCGGGGATGGTCCCTCGTAAGGAGAGTTCGAAAGTTAAATTGCTGGATTTCGAGTCTTCTGTCTTGATTTATTCAAGGTTCCTTTTTTTTTTTTTTAAGGTCTGTTAGATTCTTGAAAGTTTTCAAAGTCTCCATGTAAACCGTGCAAGAATCTCGAAGCTCTTATTATAATAATTACAAGATAGGAAAAATAATAACCGTGTCGAGGGATTGATTTTCTTTTTATATGGGTGATCTTTGTTGCTTTTTTCTTCTATATAATTTTTATATAAGAATTAAAGTACATGTTTGAAACCAATGGATTTTTGTGGTAAGTAAGATTTAGTCTTGGAAACTACGGTATATCGTGCTTTAATATTTCTGTACGTGGCGTACTGTTATCAGTCGCCATCGCGATTCCTCTGGTTGGTCCCCTGGGTACGATTTTCGACGATGTGATATATTTCAATATTATTCCAAGACGAGCAAGACAGGAAGATAGTCGATATATGTTCTTGGTTATTTGAGGTAGGATATTGTTTCAAGATATTACCCAACTGATGAGATATCGGGGTGTATCGCAGGATGTAAGAGAGTATATCTCGAGCTCTATGCAAGTTCGTGGCTACATTTTTTAATTTCCCCTTAGACCTAGCCGAAGTTTCGACCAACTCTTCGAGTAACTTTTCATTTTTCTTATTTACGACGCTATCCTTCTTTTGTTCCCTTTTTTTTTTAAGAAGTTTAGTTAAGATTGTCAGGGAATTTCTTCGATATATCAGAAAACACGCTAAACGAGATACGTAAATTTTAAACAGTACTTTCTACACTATTTATTGGACTTAATTTAATCATAATACTCTTTCTTTCAAAACAATTAACGATACAAAAATGTAAAACTTTCTTTTTCCAATTAGTTGCTTCAAGATCACTTTTACTCATGATCCCTACAAGAAATAAAAAAAAAAACTTTTGAATCTTAATTTCACCAGAAAATCGTCACCAAATAAATATGATAATGAAATACAATAACAGAGTGGCGAAACAGATAACGTAAGATCAACAAAAAATTTAGTAGCGTATATTTTACACTGTGAAATTACATAATTTTTAATTTATAATTTTCAAGTAGCGGTAGAGAGGGTTAACTGACCGATTTACGGTTCACAGGATGCCGCGTGGGCTCTAAGGTTTACGAGGAGGGTGAAATGGTTCGCGACATCGAGTGGAAAGCCGCCTGCGACAATTGTTTCTGCGCGATGGGCGCGGTACGCTGCGTTCCGCTCGCGTGCGCTCCTCCTCTTCAAGGCTGCAGTCCGATCGTACGCGATGGACATTGCTGCCCGTCCACCTACAACTGCAGTGAGTCGCAATGCCTTTGCATCAGGGTTGCCGCGATTTCGCCCCGCCCGACTGGCCCACCCGGATTGTGCTTTCCGGTCTGTGGTCGATTACTGTCACCGTTAAATATATTTCTGAGTAAATACGGTCTTCACGGGTAGTACAGTCGTTCTATTCCCTTCGTTGTGGATAATAACGGGGTTGGAATTAAGAATTCATTATTGTTTTTTATTAATTTTTTTTTTTTATAGATTTCGTATTAAAAGTAGGAGTTTTGAGAGAATTTTAAATCTCAGTGAAAAAATTATGGGAATTAGAAAAATTGCAATTAGAAAAAATAGTACTTTCGTTGAATTTGCATCTATGTCGCTACTCGTGTAAAATTTGGAGAAGAGGGTTGATTGACATTTTTGAAAATACTAAAAACAGGGCTTATTTATTACTGTATACAGTTATTAATATATTACCATGGTTTTTGGTAAAGTAAAAATAGAAAGATAACATAAACCTTGTATTTAATAAGAGGAAGTTTGAAATTATCAATGCCAGTGGTTGTTACAGTATTTATTTATTTTTTTTTTTTTATATTAGTTGGAGAAAACTGGAAGGTAAAAATAGGGGATGAAATTATGAATCGAGGTGCTTATTATTTGTCCATTGTGGCGATCATTGAAATATGTATTGGATAATTTATAGGGGAAGTTAGTTTTGGTAGCGTGTGAAGATGAGGCACGAAATCGATGGTTTGTTGCGTTGATGATATCGAAGTCAAAGTTCAAGGATTTCTCCAGAGGCAACGAATGAATTTTTTAGCAGGAAATCGGGAGTTTGTAGCACGAACGAAGTTTTGCATCGAGTTAGGTTGCCGAATCAGAATATGGAATGGCCAATAGGTCACTGAATGGGAATATGAAAAGCTTTAAATTTTCTTCGATTCCTGACTAGCTCAAAATTCAATCCAATCGATCGAGACTAATCAAATCGAGCTCGTAACATTTATACGTTTACCATTTAAGCTCACAAATATACATTCTTTTAATCACATATCTATTTCTCGCGAGAAATATCAAATTAAGAACAATTTCGACGTTTTCTACGAAACTATGACCCTAATATTTCCACTCCGAAGACCTCGCGGGTCAGAGGAAGGTGGATTAAATTAGGAAATCTCTCAGGAAACGGAGGATCGTGAAAATCATTAAATTTGAATGCTCCGTTGAGTATCCGGTTTCCGCGAAAAGGATAATATTCTCGATAATTTATAAAAGCTCGGAATTTTTATCTCAAGCTCGCCTAATTTCGTTCCTACTCTCTCTAAAAATCGTGACAGTAATTGTCTTCGAAATTTAATTACCGAACATCAACGATACTATCCTAAATCTCGAAGCAAAAATTTAAAAGAAATTTTAATCAAATTAGAATAAAATAAATTAGCCGTTACCGGTAAAATTAAAAAAATACCAAAAAAAAAACAAAGAATTTTGTTGTTCGCAAGAATCTGATTTTGGACAGCACTTCCGGTGCACATCGCGAACGATCGTCCCAATTTCCTTCCGCGCTCCCTGTTAGAGGTAGTCTAGAAAGAAAAGACGGAAACACAAGCCGGATGGGGCGCCCAGCAAAAACCCTGTGCTCTTTCACAACCCTGATTACCACCTAGGTGTTCTAGCCCGAATGCCATAAGAAACTGACAGATTAAACGTTCAAGGCGGTAGCATCGAGGTTAAGGCCACCCAGAACTACGCCTCGTACGCGTTCATCAGCAAGGACTACGCCAAGTTCCGCAAGGAGACCAATTTCTTTGTACGTTTTACTTTTTTTTTTTTCTTTTCTTCCTATCTCTTAATTCCTTCTTTCAACTTCGACATTTTGTTTCGTTCTATTGGATATTTTTAGTGCACGATTTGATGGTATGGAATTGGGGTAGTACTTCTTACAAATACTTTTTTCAACATTGGTGGATTTATTTTAATTCTTATTTTTTTTTATTTGTTTTAACTTTGAATCTTTTCATGAATTTTCTTGGTGGTTGGTTTTTTTTTTATTTATTTAGATTATCCGAGACGAATCGGATCAAAATACGAAAGAGAAGAAAGATTTTTAAGTTTAAAAACATGTTTTATTATTAATCTTTAAAGTAAATGGATATTAATTACGAATTTATGATAAGAAACTTAACTTTCTAAATTTTGACTTATTTTTTCACGAGTATTAATCGAACAAAAAATGATCCTATTCGTCTCGTTCTATCCTACAATTTTTTAATAATATTTGAAATCCAGTAAGAACCGATAAAAATAATATTGCATTAATTGCGCTCTAAATAATCATCGCTCATCATTTAAAGTTGTTATAATTTTGCCCACCACTGCACAAAGCGTCCTTTCAATTTCAAACATTCGAGCTTCGAAACGCAAGAAGTTCAAGGCACGAACTCTAATTCATCTCCGGTATCGCGAGCAATTTCCAAAGCGTCGAACGTTCAGCGGCAAAACCGCCGAGACAAATGATCGTATAATTGTTTCGAGCGGTGACAGTGGCGTAACAAATACGAGAGCACAGCCGATCCGTCGAGAAGCTCGGATCTCTGACGAGGAATGCCTCGTGTTGCGTTCCTCGACTAACTAAGTTAAATGTCTAACCGACGCGTCGTCCATTCCAACGCAGGATTGCATTAATTAAATTCCATCCGGCTTGTAAATCACGTGGCATCGGTCGGGAACAAACTCGATCGTCTTTTATGACGATGGATGACAGGAAGGATCGAGAGATCGATGGTATCAGGCTTGTCTATCGAAGATAAAGTGGCACTTCGTTCGGTTCCTGTCAATACTTTTGATACGAACATTGGGCAGTCATGTTTGAATCTTGGAGTATATTTGGTATGCTTTCGAGAGGAGCTTCGAGAAGCGATCGATCAAATTAATTAACAAGACTAATAGAAATTTAGTAAATCTTACCGTGAAGAACTGGAAATTTTAATGCGGTTTATAAGTTTGTTATTTAATAATTAAATGGTTCGTATTGGTGCTTAATTATTCAATAATTCAATAACTTAGTAGTTCGGTAATTCAATGATTCAGATACTTAATCATACGATAATTTAATAATTTAATATTTCGATAATTCAGTGATTTTAAGGTTGAATGAACGAATCACACAACTATTCAGCCATTTAATTATCGAATCAATTAACAGTTCCACAGCGCGATTACTTAATTATTTAATCGCTCGTTTACTCAACAACATAACGACTCTACAATTTAGGAATCCAATAACTCTGTGACTATATAGCTTAATACGTCAAATTAACTGCTTTTAATTCACCAATTCACCTCTGTCGAACATAGGTAATCTATTTTATGCAACAATATAATTTGTTTTTACGTCGATGAACAATGATTTGCAATTTTTTAAAGCGAACGAAAGCTTTATAGTGACGAGTAATATTGCACACAGCCGGCAGTCGATCAAATAACGAATCCTCCCGTGGAAGGTCGGGGTCATCGAGTGGTGGAGGAACGAATCGATTCCAGCACGAAGGAAGTAGACGAGGAGTCTTCGATTGCGACCGATTCCACGTCCTGGCCGTCCACCTTCGAAACCGACATCATGGACAACGAGATACTCGAGACGGTGGACTACGTGAAATCCAGCCCGGAAATCGCCACCACGACCGCCGCTTCCGTCGAAGAGGTAATCCTTGCAGCCACCGAGAATTTCCTGGAACGTGTATCGCGTAGATAGGAAATAGTTCTTAGATTTTCGAAGAAGGTATATCGATATAAAACATCGAGATTTGATAGATGTAGCTTAAGAAGATAGTACCTACGAACGCTTAAAATCGAAAAATATCTACCTGTTTCCTTTTTCTTTTTTTATCAAATATTTATGATTTATAGACACTTGTAATTCCTATACTCTAAAAAAAAAATATCTACTTCTTTCCATTT
>SMSQ01026226.1:0-12960 GCA_019453375.1 Ctenoplectra terminalis
ACGTACAGAAACAAAGTGATCGAAGGAGGAATCGATTTTTAAAGCTGTATTCTGTGATATATACACTTACCCCTTAACTCCATACACATTTTCTCCAGGCAATCTCTATCTTTGACTTAATAAAATACGAATAGGTTTAAATAGTAACGTTGTACAACAAAATCACATGCTATATATGCGAAAGGAAAAAATCGTAACGAGCAATTAGTGTGCAAAGTGGCGCTATGCGCGCCATACTCGGGATCTAAACTTTTCTAAACGCTGTGTAAAAGAAAACTATAAATGCGCATTATAATACAATTTGCCAAATTTGAGTAAATTATAATAATAATTGGTAAACGACATGTTGTAACTACTTGTCTTCTCTTATTTTGTTTTTCTTTTCTTTTCATTGTCTGTTTGTTGCAGAAATAAATACTTTGATGTTGTATAATATTAACATAGAGTAACTTCGTTCGTTCTTAAATTTTGTGCTTAATAAAAAATTGCTAGAATAATGGATACCTGACTTTATAGAATTTTTTTTCTATATCATATATAAGTTTTAATGTTTGTTCAGCGTTTTGCGAAATCACAGAAGAAACTTCGTAATGCGTACATGATATTTCGTATTCCTGTTCTTTTTCTGGTGATTTACATTTCTTTAAGTACTTGAGAAAAAAAAAAAAAAAAAAAATGTTATAAATATTGATAATGTAAGATTGTAAAAGCATCTACTGGCTCGTTTTTTCAAGTTTCCAATGCATTCAAGAAATTGTAATTAACTTTTTATACGATTTAAATGTGTATATAATCTTTTGCACTGAACACCAATTTATCTCTTCGAGACGTTTACAAATATTTCTGAAAATTGAACATTCGTTTCTCGGTTATAATAAGTTCACAGTTCTGTGATACTTTTTCTGTTAAAACTAACATTCACTTATTCACTTTTTTTCCTTTTTTTTTTTCTTTTTCATATTCTAGTCTGAATTCAAAGTGGAATGAAAAATAATTATGTAATGAAATCATGAAATGTTAAATACTGAGAGTTCTATGCATTTCATTGCATAATTCTAAATATGCTATTATAATACTTACTTACAAAAGATGTCAATAGATTTATAATGTTCTCTCGACATTACAAAACATTTTCGCCGGTTTCATTATGATCATTAAATATTAACAATTTTTCGTGTCATTTCACAGAAGTTGAATTCAGCTTTTTTGCTATATAAAATTTTCTTCATAATAATCGCATCAAACCATATATGGTTCTTTTCAATAACACTATTCAGTACAAAGCGCACAGCGTTTCAAGAATTGAAACTATACTTTTTTTTTTCATTTTCCTTTTTTTCTTTCATGTCCTATCATATGCGTGTGTTTATATAATCTTATAATTCATTTTGTCACTCGACCGAGACTCCTATTAACAAAATAGGATTACCATAAATAGAATATCGTGTGTCGTTAAATATAAATCATTAAAAAATAAAGCTACGGTTAAAAAGGTCTCACAGCTCTTTGTACTCTCGATAAAAAATAAAAACAAGTACAGAATTATTCATTTAAAACGCAATCATAATTAAGACCAACAAATGCTTTTTCACTTAATTACTATAAGTTACAGAACTATGTATACGTTGTGCCCAGTGTACGTGCATATGTATCTCCAATTTCATTGTAGCAATTAACAGTCTCCTTTGAGGAATGCATAATTCAGCAGAACGTAACATGATATCATATTGAAAATATGTTTATACAATTTCTATATATCCACCCTTCCTATAAAACTTGGGATAACAAAACTGTAGAACATACCCAAAATAAAAGAAAAGAGAATAATCAGTACAAATGAAATGATCCAAATGAATTATGAGTCCAAAATATTCATAAATTTAACTGGGCTCGTAATTTTAACTCTGTTATAATCCTTAGTTTTTTGTCAACCCAACCATGATTTATCTTTTTTAAAAAATTTCCCAATTTTGAAACAAGTATAAAAAACTTGTTTGATATTTGTAATTTCTCATTTCAGTTTTATGTTAAAGATTTGCTTTTTTTCAAAATTAGAAAACTTTTTTAGAAGAAATGAGAGGATGATTGGAGTAAATAAACCTTAAAGGTTGTAACAGGGTCGATTATAATATAGAATAAACCCAATTTAGGTGCACCCTAATTCTTTATCACTCCTGGGCCCAAAATATATATAATATATATAATATAAAAAATAATCTAAGTACTAAATACATTACAATTCTTCATAGGCAATAATAATTTTTTTTTTTGTAAAGAAAAATTTTAAAAAACTAGAAGACTTTAGAAGTACAAATATTTGTAACAATCAGATTTTAAAACAATCTTATCTGTAACTTAAACATTGAGCTTTAAATGAATAATTCTTATTAGCACACAAAAAAAAAAAAAAAAAATACTTGTTGCATATCTGAAATTCAAGAATGCAGAGCAGTCTTTTTTTTTTTCTAAGTCTTAAGCAAAAGAAAAAATATTATAATTGCTACAATCCTTTAGATGCTTCAATAAAATTCTATTAGAACCAGTTTAAACGAAATTAAAAGATTCCTTTTTGATTCTGGCAGGACGAAGCAACGTTTGTTTTTCGAAAAAATTTCGTTTTTCAAAAAGTCACCGTTAAACGTAACATAAGAACCGAAAACGAAATGGTTCAGCAACGGTGACATGTTTCTTGTTTGTTGGTAAATCGCAGTAAAAGTCTATACATAAAAAAGATCGCACACAGAGTGCTAACAAATCCAGGAGATGCAGGCTTTTGTTGCAGTGTGTGTGCAGCTCGGAGATTTTTTTTGTTTTTTTGTTTTTTTTTTTTTCTTTTAGAACTACGATTTATACATTCGATTCTCTAAAAACTATACTTATAGTCGAATTGTCGATATTATTTGTAAAAATTAATTTAATCATTGTACTTGGATAATTGATGCAACTTTTGCAAACCGATTGTTTGATTGCAAAGATCTTGGTTTGAGTTTTTGGAATTATATATCTTGAGTGAAAAGAACATTCTAGTGTTAATCCTTTGCGATCCTATCTTTTACACTTCTCTATGATTTTGCTAATTATATTTGTATTGTCATTCTATGTAGCTTAATATTAAGGTTGTGCTAATTGGATGTAGCATTTCAGAGAATCTTGTTAACGTGTCATTGAAACTAGAAATGTAGTGCTCAAAATAGTTAAAATATGCTTCGGTTAATATGTTCTGTACTTTGTAAGTCATCAGTGACTCTTGGTACTTATCAGAGGTAAACATTGTATTGATTGAGCAATATATATATATTTTTTTAAATAAGAATGTCCAGAACTTAGCATCATTGATATTTTTTATATGTTCTATGCCAAGTCGATCACTGGTAATTCATTAAGTTAGCAAAAATATTCTTCGACGCATAGTTTGAGTAAGAAATTCAGCATAATCATTATGTTTCTCTGATTAACGTATTGGGAAAATTTACTGTGCTTCAATACAATGGTATACCACCATTTTTGAGTTAATATCTTACACTTATCTTTAATTATTACTTTGATATTAACTGTACTTATAAAATTACAAATATCATATAGGAGCTTATATATTTTTGTTGAGCTCAATGATTAATGCAAGTTATTTACTTAAATGCATAATCCGCCAAAAAGCTTAATTTTTTTCACAACTTGGAATGTGTTGAATAACAATAGCCCATTCGTAAAGTATTCTACACCTTAAGAACTGTTATCCTTAAAGATAAATGTTCTTCGGATACATTTAAGAACACTGTTCCTTAATTACTTTGAGCAATATATTTGTTTCACTCTATCAGATTATCATACAACAAACAATTGTACTTTCTACGTCGAATAATGAAATGAATATATCATAAAAACAATTTTCACAAGAACCAAACTAACACCTAATGATGTATACAATACAATTTTAATCTCGTGAGAAATGTAACTGACAAAATTAAGGCTAACAAACGTAACAATAATGAAAACTAGTACACACTAAAATGATTTGAACTTGAAACTGGAAAAAAGTAATATTGAATCGCAAAGGATTAAACGGTGTATGAACTCAAACAATTGGACTATGAGTTGGTCATGCTCGATCCAGCAATATTTCTTATCTCTAGCTGCGTGGTCGAGTTAACTATGATAGTTTAAAATGGCACATCGAGAAACATAATCGTTCACGAGACACGTACGTGTATATGTGTGTGTGTGTGTGTATGTATGCGTATGTGATCATGCAAACCGGTCTCGTATGTTACAACATAAAATATTTGACGGGATTTTCCTTTTTTGTTGCACGACAGAGGATTAACTATCTTGTACTGTGCTCTGTGAGAGTCCTTCGTCCGTTTCCTGGTACTTGTTAAAAGGTACCAGACGCTCAGCCCTTTGCGGTCCTCTTCCCTTTTCATTCTCTCTAAAAAATGACGCTTCCGGTTAAAAATATATTCAATAGAATCAAGGGGGAAAAAAATGCGTTATAGAACTAAAACTTTACGCATGTACAAATAATAATACATCGGCTAATCATTACATAATAATGTCACTGTTTTATAAACTAATATTATCTTTCCATTATACATATAAAAGTGGACCGTAAAGGGTTCAACTAAAGCAACGAACAACTATGCGATACAATAAGAGTTAATATGTACAACTTGGCCTCACAGAGCAATTATCACGTGTATCATATTGTTTGTTTCAATGTATCTGATAAAAAGATCCCATCGAAAGGTGAACCGTTCACGCTGTTTGCTAGCTTTTGGCATTGTTTTCTCCCTTAGGAAGAATTAAATATATATTGTTCATAGTTCCTTCCAACTATTTTCAACTCTTTCATGCGCGAGAAGTGCTTGCAATACCCTTTTTTTTTTTTACATCTTTGTAGTTTACTTTACAACTACTTATAGTAACCGAATAACATACTGCTTAAAAAATAATACACATGTGTACGACTAAAAAATAAATTCAAAGGTGATATGTTCTTCTCTTATATCAAAGGAAGTTTGAAATAAAGAAGATTAAATATAAAGAAAAGGAACGTTAAGCCTTAGAATATCATGTTCAGTGTAGAAAAATACAATGGTACCTTCACAGTCTAAAACATGAAAGAGTTTCTCCTACTCCAAGAATACTATGTTTTCTAATCCTTGTACAATCAAGAATAGAAATCACCATAGTGTCACTATTTTAAGTTACATATTCTCAAAATATGCATGTCACGTGTAATGCTTATATATCATATTTAGAATATATTTATATACATTAATAGTTCTACATATCGAACTATAGAAAGGTGAACGTAATCCTTGGTAAGGATTTTAATTACATGAACCTTGATTACACGAGGATTGAATTATACGCTTTTAGAGCGTTGAAAAAAAGATAATTCTTTCTCTTCCGTCCTCTCTAAATAATACAGGAACTTTTTGGCAATACGAACAAAGTCGTTCAGTGAACAATGTTGCGCTTTCACAATACTGTGCATCATTATAAGTAACTTTTATGGCGTTTCAACTAAATATTGAAAAATAAGATGGCACTTTAACTGGAAACTAATTTTCCATAAGTACCCAAGTCGGTGATATTCCAATTTCCATGAATATCCGTGATCGATAGATAATGGACAAAATTGTAGCAATTTTATAATAAAGATTATTAATATTTTGTTCATCGGTTCACAAATATTGCATTTTCCTTGGATATAATGCCCGCTGGTCATTGAACAAACTATTGCTTTAGATACATCACAGAAAACTCATTGTTACAAACTTGCTATAATTTTATCCGATACAATATTTCATTTCTTCACCTTTCCTTTTGTTTAATCTCGGACGAAGACTTAGGTACTACTGATAAATTAGTTTTCAAGTACTCGATTATCAGAGTAAGTAACAACTCTGACATTGATCTTTCCAATTTCATGGACGAGACTGGTATTATGAAACAAAACATGTTGAAACATAATTATTGCTCATTTTACATGTAAAGTATCATTCCACCACTGTTACTACACACTTTCGACCCCTGTCGTGGTTACGGACACCATAGTACAGAAATAAATTAATCAGAGGGGGGGATCGAAAGTGTCTAATCGTGTGTCTGTTTCTTTCCTAATCGGTTCCACCTTTCGAGTAGTATTGGGGATGTAGTAGCACAAAAAACAAAAATAACATATTTAACAGGAAGATTGTGTGTGCTGATGAATAAAGTAAAGACATGTTTATCACGTATATTTTTTTTTCTTTTTTTGAAAGCGTATATATGTATTATAGTTAAGATACAATCTTGCATCGTCGCGCAGCTAGAAGACCGATGACGAGAGTCCAGAGCGGAATCTTCATTCTTCCAGGAGGCAGCAAGCAACAACACCGTTCACCGGAAGGTGTGGGGCCTCTTCTTCAGCTTCTCTGTAAACCGCAACTGAACACGACTCTCCGTGAAACACGACTTTCATTGCGCTATCGCAATTTTCTTTGTTAAATTTGTTATATTATTATTATTCATTTTCTGCCATGTTTTTTTTTTCGACAACATACTCTTCCCCTTTCTCTCTGTCTCGGAAACTAAACGGATATACTCTCTGCTTAAATGTTACATAGATATATATATATGTATATATATATATGTATATGCATATGTGGTGTATGCGTTTTCATTCGCTTCTTTTTGTCTGTTGTTGTTTCTTTTTTTTTTTTTTTTTTTTTTTAATTAGTGTAATAATGATATTTAATAATATAGTGTATGCTGCGTAAAAAGAGAAAAGAAAGAAAAAAAACATCATCGGTGACTCGAAATTAAATTGTACGTAAAAATTCTCTATGGTCACCTATGGTCACCTCCCACAACGCGTTACTGAGAATCTCCCCCCCCCCCCCGTGAAAAACCCGTGGTAACTTGGCTAGAATGCTCGCGACGAAAACTCTGTTTGTAGTACATACAGAGGCTCGTGAAAAATATGTATCCAATATTATTGGTCCCGACACTTTCCTGACAAAGATTCTCTATTTTTAGATGCTTCACATACCCACAAATAGTTTAAACACATCTAAAAATAGAGATTTGTGTCTTAACATAATCAATTTACAAGCATCAAGTTGTGATTGTACGAGCGAAAGTATTCGTCGAGTAAATTATTGAAGACAATACATAAAAATCTAATGCTCTTACTATTATATTACTTCTACAAAGACCAAATCGCTTTTGTATCAAATAATAGTCTGAGAAAACTACTCTTCTAATTTCAAAGACCAATTACTAATCGCACAACAAAAATAGCATAAAGATCAATTTTACATGAACTCGGATTAATTTTCAAGCTTATTATGTTTTTTGCCAATTTACAGCCAATAGCTTGCTTGGTCGGTCAAGAAAGTGCCGAGATACTGTCGTATTCAGACAAAAGTACAGGAGATAAACGTGTGTCCTCAGGAGATAATGATGTGTGTGTCCTCTTGGATCCGTTTCACGATGAAGCTTGCAAGAAAATCAACGGCGAGATCCCGTGAACACTGCGTGCTACACGATCATCTTCGTCTCTTCCTCTTACGTTTCTATTTTCTCTGTATCCTGTTATCTTTGATATTCAGTGAGAATCCTTCACTTTTTCTCCGACGTGCTATCGCTTTTAATGTCTCGAACGATGCGAAGAGTCTCCACGTTCGTCGCGACGATCTCTTTCTCGTTCTCGCTCCCGTTCACGCTCAGGTTCTCGTTCTCTCTCTGATGGTCTCCGGCTCGACTCTCGTTCTCGATCTCTGTCTCGTTCACGCTCTCTGTAGCGATCGTCATAATACCTACACAAGTCACGTCAGCCAATTATCTTACTTTAACGATGTACAATATTGTTTTTTTTTTTTTTTTTTAATTTTTCTGTATTTTTAATATATTTACTCTTATTCATAGATAGATTTTATACGCTACATCTTTTTCTAATTTACGCTACCGTTCTTTTTTTTTATTCCTTCACATTTTTACAACTTTTTTACTTGCTATTCTTTCTGTTCGCATTGCGATTTCTATTCTGCAGTCAGCGTTTTGCTTACCGATTCATTTATAGGAAAACAATATTACTAAGCGTTTGCAAGAGACAATTTACAGTGAGAGCAGGTAATGTTATATTATACGGAATCTCTTCGATTACTTCAGCAATTAAGCAGATACTCTAACAGAAGATTGTAATGATAGAGAAAAGTTAATGACAATGTTACGTCGGTTATCTAGTTTTTCAACTATTCGTAATAACTTCAACAGTCAGAAAGCAAGAAATTCTCCGAATTTGTGCGACTTTCTGGCATAGTTATATTTTTGATACCATTTCTCATCATTACGCATGTGAAAAACCAAAATTGAATCGAAACATTATGTTCTCTTTTCACATTTCCCTCTTTTTTCTCTCTTTCATCTGTTTTTTTTTTTTTAGATTCTTTATTTAAACAATAAAGGATTCCTATTTAAAGCAACTAATAACGCGACTATAATTGCATACGAATTTGATAAAACTTGTTAGGAATGATGATCTGCTGATTCGCATCGAACAAGACAGAATTTTGTAAAAAAATTCTACATGCATTCACTTTAATGAAAAAAAAAGTGTAAATTACCTAGACGCCTTGGAAGACGAGACGGGAGCCGTCTCTGGCGGTTCTTCTTTTACTCTTGGCCTGGCTGACTGACGTGTCGTACTAATGGAAAATATGCATACTTTGTTATGACTTATACTGTTACCAGGCTTAGTACGTTGCTTTAATTAAAACAAGCTATGTTATACAAGAAAATATTCAGTTTCTGTTTCTGTTCAACTATAATTCATCAATTATCACTCATTCTAATTAAATTCAAATGAAACTGTGAACTTACTCTATGGCTTAATACTTTAAATGATATAATTGGTTTAGCATTTTTGTATCTAAAGCATAGACCAAATTAGAAAGTATGATAATAATTAATAATGTGTTATTCTAAGTACTACGAGCTACAATTAACAGGTACATGTAAGTGCGTAACACTCACACGTGTTCGAACAAGTCTTAGGGTTCATTGTTAAACCTGTAACCATATTGAAATTTCCAAAGCAATAAAAAATTAATTGAATTTAAAATGGAGAAAGAATGTAATTCACATTTGCTTTATATATTTGATCCGTTCTTATGGTTGCAGGATTACAACTATTTTACTGTAATAAAATGTTTGTACATATATCACCTTGGTATTAGAATCGGTATTACAATTTGTTTTCAGATAAGTGCAGATCTTGTGCTAGTGCATTATACAAATTGAAGAATTTAACTATCTTAATATGAAGAAAGCATGTTTTAAAATAATAGTTGTACATTGTGTATACATTTCATCTAATTCTCTTATAAACTTTATGAATGAAGTAAATTATTTCTGTTCAGGTTCATAAAACCTATTTTACTCATTACTAATGTATGAGAATTAATCATTCAATTCATGAATTAGCATTAGCGACTTCAAAAATGAATTCATAAAAATTGAATGATAAATATTAATCGTTTGTTTTTGTTTGTAGAAACTACAATGATCTAAAAATGAATCTACTTAAAGAAGTCAAAAAATAGTTGTTAAAACATTTCAAGATAGCAATTTTTAAAATACTCTGAAAGACTAATATAATATTACCAACAACCACACGATTGAGAATATATAATTTTTTTCTCTTTGAAATATAAAACTAAAGCTAATTCATACATTAAATAATTAATTCTCCGTCTCATCCTAAACACACTGAAGTATGCTCTGAATAAAAAATAATGTGCACACTGTATATTTATTACCTACTTATAAAAAGTGTACTATTAGAAGTAACAAAAAAATATGCACATCGTTTTTACATATTATTTCCAGTAACGATTTTAGAAACAAAAATTATAATCACACAGGAGGAACAAGAGGGAAAAATTATATTGATGTACCATACTGTCAAAGAAGAAGCTAACATTCGTTTATAATAAAAAATCTCTCGATTATACATTAGAAAGTCTATTGTTACACAGCTTCAATCTTTAACTTTTTATTCGTGTAAATTAATGTAATTCAGAGGACATTTTGTGATTTTAAGTGCACTCGCACACACGCTTCAAATACCATGTGACAAAAATAATTTGCTGAAGAATCATTGATATTGAGTACAGAGTTCGTTTCTTCCCTCGAATTTACACTGTTAAATAAAAATGCAGGTGCCAACATACTCTTTGAATTGTTCTGATACATTTAACAAACGAATAAAAATTCGACTTAGTTTACAGATCTGTTAATCATTGAAATTATGAGTAATTCATTTGTCATTTATTATTAGATATCCAATTTCTGAAACTTCAGAGTTACTTCCACTGAGTATTTCAAGAATAATAAACGAATCGATTGATAAAATTACAATCTTGTCGTTTCGGTGTATGATAAAATTTTGAAACGATTTACAATTAAATTTACAACTCGTAAGTCGAATTGTTATCCCAGTTGCACCATTCTTAATTACATAGTCGTTACATATTAATGTTCCTAAAACATTTCATGATTTAAAAAAATTTAAATCGCAATATTGTAAATATCTCTGAGTTCTATAAAAAAAAAAAGATCCCTGTTATTTTCTAAAATAATAACTAACGAGAATCAGTAATGATTATTCGCGACAATTTATTTATCGATGATCAGTACAACAGTAAAAAAAGAAATTAAAAATGTCTGCTACTTCAAAACGAATGTAAGAATTATCCTCTATTAATCTCATTCTTTATCATTTGATTCTGTAATGGCTGATAAATAAATCTATTCCTATGTTAACAAATACTTACCGAGTTTTAAATATCATAAAAATATTTATAGACTTAATAAAATTTGAAAAATACACATGGAACAATACTCTCTTCTTGTTTAATGATTTTCCTGATTTTCTGATGTACTATACAATCATTAATTATTCTACAATTATTTCTTAATACTAGAAGAAATTATTTGATTAATAATTAAGTACTGTCATCGACTATTTTTTATCTTAAAGGAATATTTATTTTCTTTCTCATGTTTAAAGCAACGTTTTCAAATATTTTTTTCAAATTATAAAAGAATATACTTAAGAGAACTGGAAACGGTATCTTTGGTTCTTCTAATGCTTATTTGTATTTTACTAAAAAATGGAAACAGAAAATAAATATCAATTTAAATATTATTACGTATTGTCTGATTGTTAAATATGGAAACTATAAGTAATATATTATATTTCTTTAAAAAACTGATTTTAATCAAATGTCATATTAAAGGAGTAATATGTTGCAATTTGTCGCTTTTGTGCATCGGGTTTTAATATTTCCATGTGTATTGTTAAATTAGAATTTTTATTATATTTATAATTTTGTATAAATTATAAGTAATAGTTATAAGCACAGTAAATTAGTGTTAACATAGGAATTGTAACAACCCTTGGGAGTCCGATATTTATAATTTACCTGTTACTTTTACACTTGTTGAAACAAACCAACAAGAGCGCAGAGAACTTGAATCAAAACGTTTCATTGTTTTACAAACAATGTCCACTTTTTATATTACAAGATATAATTTCTACAATTATTGTTTGACTATATGATTTTTTTTAAATCAATTCTTCCAGTAATTTCTACATTAAATACATAAAAAGTGAACATTATCAAACAATCTGATACTTACAACAATAAAAACACGTCTACTTTTTTTTTGACACATTAATTGTTAATTTACACACTTTGCAAATGTTTAAAATTATTATACTTTACATTAAGATTAACGAAGAAATTGTTTTTCATACGATTGAAGCAATATACAACAATAAAAATTTTAATCATACTTTCAACTATTCTTATAAATTGAATTTTTACTGGAAGAAAAAAAAATCTAACGCTGTTTTTATTTAATTAAATTTAGGTCCCAATGAAAATTACCTCCTCTTTTAAATAAATGATAAAAACTTGATGGTACAATTATGAAAATTTAAAACATAGAAATGTTTGGTAACAATTAACGTGTCAAAATAAAATTAATTTTATTTAATCCTGTTGCTGTTGATAATATGAGCAATTATTTTTGCTCGACTAGAGTTAACACTCCTTCAATCACTAACTCAGTCGAAATTATTATACATAATAATTTGCTAAAAATTCTCTTTGTTCAATTATAACATTCTACAGTTATAAAATACACCCTCAAGATTATACCACAGCAAAAGGGTTAATTTCATTCTGTATAATTACTAAAGTATAATATATACTAGACTGCAAATTGTAAATCTTACAAATTACCATTACATAACCATGTAAAAATTATCTACAGTCTTTGTCTGTAACCTCATGAACCGTTTTTAAACAATTAATTAATACAGACGATACGGAAACACGAAGAAATATTACAAGTAATTGTTAATGTCTAACAACAGTTAAGTTTGTCCCAACTGATTATTTCAGTGCCTATGCAGACATTACTAACTGTTTTACAATTGAAATCCGTTTTTTTTTATATAGATAAGACATCCATATTATAAATCAACGGGTTCTCTTCTAAATATTATTAATTACACTATTTATTACTTAATTAAACTTGCACTTTTTGAAACTTCGAACTATTTATTGCTACTTTAAATAGGCATTCAATTCGAAGGTTTCGGATGAACTTCGTCAGGCAATATCCTGTATAGGATGATTCGAAAAATGTTTGAAAAATGTATAACATAATAATCAATGGAACTTATCTTACTTAAGTTAATATCGTTGATTTAACGATATATCTATTCACGAAGAAAAATAATTACTTGTATATAAATCGTTCTCGACATACATGATACACTTTAGCAGACTGTATATAGTTATACGGTTTGTTACAATGTAAATGTCCGATTATTTTATTGTAAATCTAAATTTATCGTATTTTTTTTTCTTTTTCTTTTTTTTTTTTTTTTTTTTTTTT
>SMSQ01026226.1:14809-25491 GCA_019453375.1 Ctenoplectra terminalis
TTGCACTTTTAAAATTATTCTAAATAAAAGGAACGAAATTAATGCAAGAAATTTACCTCTGCGTGCGGATCCGTAGCTCTTGGTCTCGACGCCGCGTAAAGTGTCTTGAAGAGAACTGATTAAAATTTTACATCTATCATCCGCAGCAACCTTGGATTGTTTTATCAAAGAAATTGCTGTGACCAAGGTTTCTATAGCGCTCGCGTACTCCCCTGCCGCAGCGTCTGATACTGCTCTAGCAATTGCAGAAGAAGAAACGGTTCTATTTCTACCCATAATTTCTTCGAATTCTTGTTCTGTGAGGGGAGGAGGACCTTCTGGGCGGTGGTCGGGTCCTGGCGCGCCATAAGGTGGCTGTAAGATATACGTTTCATTTTCATATGCCTTTACTGCAAACTTTAATAAAATCATAAAATCAAAATGTATTCTAAAGAGATTAAAAATATGCAAAATACTTGAATGCACAATATTCAAGTTTCTTTAACGCCAGAACTACCAACGATTAAAGTATTTGCATCAAAGAAATCAAAATTATAGGTATTTGAAAAAATATCCATGATAAGGGTAACAATTCTTTATACTTACTTTATACTTCTTTATACTATATTAAATTTATAAAATTTCTATAAGAAATTATGAACCAGTCATTTTGATTGGTTCAGTAGTTCTGGTGTTAAGAAACTAATTATTTTTTAAAATATGAAAGAGTTAAAATACCAAAAATAAAACACAAGATATTCAACTTCAAGCACAATATATGCGTTAATATAAAAATAAAATGGAACATATTATACCTGTGCTGCAGGTGGTCCATAACCATGAGGCGGTACATGGGGTGGTCCATGTGGTTGACCATGTGGAGGTCCATGAGGAGGACCGTGTGGTGGACCGTGTGGTGGACCATGAGGAGGTCCATGAGGTGGACCAGGAGGACCCGGTGGATGTTGTCCTGGGTGTTGATGAGGTGGTCCTTGTGGGAAAAATGCTGGATTCACGTGAGGTGCTGGTCCTCCAGGAGGTCCTTGTGGTGGTCCTTGAGGTGGACCTCCGTGTCCAGGTGGTGGTCCTCCTGGACCTGGTAACATTCCTGATCAATATCTATGTTAGCTTGCAACATGTATAGCAAGCTTACAAAATTTTCTGATTACGAAAAAATATACTTTTTTTTTTATAATTAATATGGTAAATTTGTTTTGCTTTAGGATATATGCTTGCACAATGCTGTAGATCGTGACAAACTGGTTTTCACACATTTTTACTCTAAATAAAAAAAAAATTGTAACTTTGCTAATAAATTTTTCTTCTAATTAGTATTAGCTATAATTTTCAACTATATTTATTTACTATTCGATATCTTACACACTGTATGTATAAAACTATGCACTTTTGCATCGACTTCATAACATAAAAAATAAAATTATTCTTCATGTTACTTTTGTCTGAAACACCTTGTACCTTCATACTCCTAAGCATAAAATTTCCCTCAATATCATGCATTATTGTAAGAAAACTAAATAACAGTATTGTTAATATTCAATGAGCGTCCTAAATTTCTCACCACCCATAGAACCTGGAGGAGGTCCTCTCTGTGGTGGGCCTTGACCAGGTTGCGGGCCTTGCATATGTTGATGTTGAGGGAAACCTGGTGGTCCCTGAGGCCCGTGATGCATTCCTATGCACATTGAACAATTACATCAGTGAACTTTCTTTTACAATCATTTAATTATATGGTGCTTTATTACTTAAAGCGGTCTATTCAAATTCTTTTGTGTCTCGTTTTATTCTGATATTTTACAAATACACGTTTAGATACAATTTTCACACATCTATTCTATCATGCAAATTATAAGCTGTGAAAGAAAAAAACATAAGAATTTTATCGTAATAACACATGAAGTGAAGGAAAAAACAGAGTACACGAGTCCAAGATGTTTCAGTACATAATCTATGATAAATTACGACTTTGTAACAAACCTGGTGGTCTATTCCATTCTGGTCGTGGTTGAGCACCTCTTGGATCACCTGGAGGTCCACCGGGATGTCCAGGCGGACCGCGTGGAGGTCCTTGGCCAGGTGGGCCAGGTGGACCACCATGAAATTGCTGAATGGAGACAAACGAAGATTCTATTTCAATCTACCATAATTAAATGAAAAATCACTTTCTATATTTGGAAAATGACAGCAAAAAATTAATTAATAATCAGATGAGTCGGTAACATATGTTAATACTGAATCTCTTATTAAAATATCATCTTACTAGAATAAATGTATGGTAAAAAAATTCTTTTTTTTCTATACTCATAGTTAATATAAAGTTACTGTTCATTTTGATTCTCAAAGAACATTGTAATAAAAAATGACAAAGCATTCAGATATCAGAGCCAGTTATACGTTTATCAAAAAGTGTTCATCGATGTACTGCAAAAGCCCAGTCAATCATTAAACATATTGAAACGAAACAATTTAATGGATTTCTGAAGAAGCTTTTCATGTTATACATATCTCATGCACTGAAATAATTACAAACTTTGATTGAAATAAAATACCTGTTTACTAAAAATAAATATACAATTTTTAATATTATTCTTTAAATATTAATATTCAAATTAAAAATTAAACGGATTGATTTAAAGGAAAAATAGTTAAATTATGAAATACTGAAAAATAGAACAATTGATTTTCCGATTAATCTGGTTAAACAATTTTTTTTCAAGATAAAATTGATTAGAGATGCTTTAGAACTGATACATTTAACTTTAACAGTCGTAAATTAAACTTCGTGATAAAAAAAAACAAATGAATACTGGGAAGTTTAAAGAAAGGATAATTTTTACAACGTGAAAAGCAGGAAAAACAACACGTTGTGTTACCTGTGGTATATGGTAACTGGCTTCTGAAAGGTCTCTAGTGCAACTCTGTTTACGCGGAGCGTAAGACATGTAAGTGCAAAAAATATTCTTGTAACTTGTACCATAATGATGTATCAATTCACACAAAATATGTTATAAAATTTAAAAAACCAAAAATCATTAAATTTTACAGAAATGTCTAATTAATATTTTGTACGTTGTCTCTATAAACAGTTTTCAATTTTTGATGAATCTACAATACACACTTACGTTAAACATATACTTAATAAGTAATTATCTTTTACTTAATTATACCAGAAGGGAACCTCTACAAGCAATTAGAATATAATCAATTCTATAACCATCTTAAATAAATGTTTAAATAAAGCTAAACTTATTTATAAATTGCAACAACATATCCTTATATTCACCTCAAATAAAATCTATAAAAACTTCTAACATCTTAACACGTTAAGCGCTACGCTGATTTTTGCCAACTTTCCATTAGGTCGAAAAATGGCGAAGAATCAAAGAAGAAAATTGTAAAAGCCTGCAAAGTAAAGTCGTATCTCTGTTTAACATATTTTAATAAAACTCATTAATGAATTATAAAGTATTATTTTTTAAAATTGATACCGTCGATCCTAACTAATGACGTCTAAATGAAAAGTTCACTGTCGATCATCCACACAAACCAACGCTGGCGCTTAACGTGTTAAAATAAGATTTCTCACAAATTATTTATATATGAAAAATCGTGTCGTGATAGATAAAACTCCAAATACAAAGAATTAATTATTAATAAGAAGACAGACCACATGCGATCACACTTCATGGTAAAAATAAAAGTTATATCACATACCATTCCTGGTGGTCGATGCTGACCAGGACCAGGTCCTGGTGGTCCTTGTTGAGGTGGACCACCAGGCCCACTCGGACCTCTTGGTGGTCCAGGTGGACCGTTAGGTCTCGGTCCATTCCATGGTCCTTGCTGATAACCAGGAGGAGGTGGACCCTGATTAGGATGCCCAGGTAAAGGATGATGTGGCCCTGGTCCAGGACCCATAGGTGGACCGTGCATGCGTGGTGGGCCTTGTTGGCCAGGTCCACCTGGACCTGGCGGACCCATACCCGGAGGTGGCATTCTCTGTGGTCTTACACCCTGTGGAGGACCCATCATCATCCTAGGACCATGATTTTGTTGCGAATGCTGAGGGTGTTGGGGATGTTGCGGGTGCTGTTGATGAGGTGGCATTGGTGGCTGATGTTGATGTGGATTATGGGGGCGTTGACTCTGACTCTGCTGAGGAGCCGGAGCTGGACGCGTCTTACACTGAGACTCAAACTGAGAACAGATACAGAATTTTAAAATACACAGAATGTCACGTTTATGTATGTTTAATGGGGAAAAAGAAATAACTATTAAGCTGTCGAGAAATTAGTATTGTTTTCTTGGAAAGAAAAAATAGCGTAATGCTGAAGTAAAGGAAGAAATGAAAGAAGTTTTGAAAAATAGAATTTTTCTTTTGTAGATTTTTTATTATCGATCAGTTTTATAAACATGTCCAGTTTAATCGTAATATGTGCTTTGATCGAAAGAAGTTACATAAAGAATAAAATTAATTTCTCGACGACCTAATGACATGAACACTTGTTGAAATTAAGTATTCGTGTTGTATGTGTAAATTTATTTACATTTTAGAAGTCGATTTTTAAACGTTTAATTAAACTTTTGTTATAGCATGGCTGTAATAGAATATTATAAAATGGTAATGTAGTGATTATTATTACTGCTTCAATATTCTTAATTGATGCGAACAATCTAACATTTTTAGAAGTTGATTTTTTTAAAGGATGAAAATTCAAGCTTATACTTATATTTTATTCAAAACTTATAAAAAGAAACCTGTGTTATAAAACATAAATAAATCTCTCACAATATCAATTATTTCTTTCCCACAGATTGTTTGTAGACAATACAGATATCTATACTTACTTGATTCAAGGCTTGTTTAGTGGGAAATGTTACTACTGGATTCTGTCCATGCAATTCTTTTTTAGGTAGTCTCTCCATACATATCCTCATGCTTTGTTCCGAACCCAGAGATATTACACAGAAACCCTTAGATTGTCCATTTGCTCGATTTTCAAAGAATTTTACTTCCACAAAATCTGATACACCAATACTTTGTACAGCATCGGTTATATCTTGATCGCTCGTCCACTAGAATATAAATATATTAATGAAGTTTGAACCGCTGAATGTATAAATATTCTTCTTTAAATTTTTAAAGTAAGAAACTAATAAACAAGAATAAATTAATATTCGATTACATACCCAAGTCAAATTGCCAACATATAGTTGATGACGTCTCCCAATTTGATTTGGCTGAATATTATTCCCTAGTTGATGGTAAGGTGCGCTTCCGTTAGTTTCTTCATTCGGTGAAGTAGTATCACCACCACCATCTCCGCTGTTTCCCGTGGAAACACCACCGTTACCACCAGCAGGGGCTGCTATCACATCGTCGTATAAATCAACGCCGTCACCAGCAAACTCATCCTGAAACAAATTATTTGAAACATACCATAAATTCACTGCGTATCGTAAAAATTAAATACATCATTAAACAAAATGAATTAAATTAAGTATTACAAGTTCTAAAAAAAATTAATTTAGTAATCAATTAAATTTCTTATAAAATCATTTATTTATGCAGTGGATAAAATATTTGAATACTTTAAAAATGTTGTGTGTAAAAACACTTACATAAACTTAAGATATTAATAATAATTTCAAAGTATAATTTCATTAATACCGATTTATTAAGACTGTAAAGTATTAAATACTAGGTTTCTTTTTACATCTCCAAAAGGAATTACCAACGTTGTTGCAAAAAGAAATGTTTAATTCAGATTTGCATAATTTTATTTTCTTCGATTCTCTTTTTTTTATAATTAATGTACATTAATGAAAGAAGTTTCAATTCATAAATTGACTTTCTATAGTTAAGAAAGAATGATTGATAAATTATACATATCCCAAAATAAAGTACTTTTTCATCTATATTTGTACTTATTTTTTACTCCTATCATGTTGCAACAACCATTTAATTACATATATAAAAACAAATAGTTCTAAACAAACATTCCCTAAAGAGCCAGCACCTATCACCGAGTATTAAAATGAACATCAACAGCCCCTCGAAACACAAAATATTTACATTCAGGTGATAAAAAAAATCGCACAATAAAAATATGCAACGTAAAGAGAAAAACGAAAAAACAATTTTTAAGACAAATTTTTTCCCAAAGAACGCGTTTCATGGACGCCCGTCGACGCACCGTATAAAACATATATACCAAGTAAAAAAAAAAAAAAAAAAAAAAAAAAAAAAAAAAAAAAAAAAAANCTAAAAAAAAAAATTCGCTTTCCTAATAACTACGAACCGCTCCGATGCAACCTGGCGAAAAAAATTTTTTTCACAAACGAAACAAACGGACGCGAAATTAATAATAAAAAAAAAAAAAAAACGGTTTAAGAAAATGGTGTCTCGCATGCAGCAATAGAAAATTCAGTTAAAATTAAACTGATAAACGAAGTGGAGGAATAAAGTGCTACGACATTTGCCTTACCGCTAACACCATTTTGCTTTTCTTGCTGCGAATCTGTATTACACGTATTTTTTGCTTTTTTTTTTTTTAAGTTTTTCCCGATGCAACCGAACGTGCGAGGTGCACGATAATTATGTAACAGAATAGAGAAAATGTTTATCGGTCGTAACAATCGAATACAACAGCTATTCGACACGATCGAAACGTGCGTTAAAACTGGTGTCCCGCCTCAACGAGAAACAGACACCGCTTTCGAGCAATCGTTACCGTCTCTCCTCCATGACGCCGAACAAGCCCGCTCTGCTATCGTATTTTTCTCACAGTTTCGAAGGTTTCTGAGAGAGGCAACCGATTAATAGGAACGTGTATCCACTGACTCGTTACTTATTAACAATGATAAAAACGAATTACCTGCGCGAAATCTTGCTCGAGATCGTCGGCGTACAAATCAATGTCACCGTCCGCCATTTTACGTACACCGACGCTCACTGCATTTGACGAAGGCGCCAAGCCTAAAGAAATGGTATTATAGGAGAAAACGTGTTAGCGAATTACGTTACGTTTTCGTCCCTAACGGACGTGACGTCACTGCGCCATCTTATTCCAGGGTTCGAGATAAACGATGAAACGAAGTGGAACTAGGAGTTGCGCTGGAATTACCAACTTGAATAAATTTAAAGAATTGTAAATTTTATTCTTGCGAGAGAAAAAAAAAAAAGAGAGAGGAAAGAGAAAAGAGAAGCGTCTCGAGATACGGTGTGTGTTTCAAGTTTATCCTCGATACACGAGCGGAATGAAAATTTGAAAGAAATTTACGCTCGGAGTTTTTCTAATCTTTTAAGTTCAGCTAATCGCGTTCGACGCCCGTTGAACGTTTTGTAGGAAATACTTTTTTTTTTTTTTTCTTAACAATTGCTGGCTTAAAGCTGTATTCGCAATTGGTTTTAGGAATTTAGAGGACAAAGTTCGAGTAATTATATATTAACGTTATTAAACGTTTGTAATAGTTCGATTGCGAAATCGTTTTTAACTTTGGAATCGTTTCAGAGTTGAGTTCCTTTTTTTTTTTTGTTCGGAGAATTAATAGGTGAAATGATTCGAGAAAGCGTATGTAATTATTTTATCAAAGAGATTGGATAGTTTATTTCCTGTTAACGTTTAGTATATTAAATAGATGATCTCTTTGACGCTCCGAAAAAATGGAATAGGGAATTTTAGAATCGTTTCACCATTTTTACTCGATGTCTAAGAGTTCCTTTTTTTTTTGTTCAGAGAATTAATAGGTGAAATAATTCGAGTAAGCGTATGTAATTACTTTATCAAAGAGATAAGATAATTTATTTTCTGTTAACGTTTAGTATATTAAATAGATGATCTCTTTGACGCTCCGAAAAAATGGAATAGGGAATTTTAGAATCGTTTCACCATTTTTACTCGATGTCTAAGAATTCCACTTTTTTTGTTCGGAGAATTAATAGCTGAAATAATTCAAAAAAGCGTATATAATTACTTTATCAAAGAGATTAGATAGTTTATTTCCTGTTAACGTCTGTTAACGTTTAGTATATTAAATAGATGATCTCTTTGACGCTCCAAAAAAATGGAATAGGGAATTTTAGAATCGTTTCACCATTTTTACTCGATGTCTAAGAATTCCTTTTATTTTGTTCACAGAATTAATAGGTGAAATGATTCGAGAAAGCGTATGTAATTACTTTATCAAAGAGATAAGATAATTTATTTTCTGTTAACGTTTAGTATATTAAATAGATGATCTCTTTGACGCTCCGAAAAAATGGAATAGGGAATTTTAGAATCGTTTCACCATTTTATACTCGATGTCTAAGAATTCCTTTTATTTTGTTCACAGAATTAATAGGTGAAATGATTCGAGTAAGCGTATGTAATTACTTTATCAAAGAGATTAGATTATTTATTTTCTGTTAACGTTTAGTATATCAAACAGATGATCTCTTTGACGCTCCGAAAAAATGGAATAGGGAATTTTAGAATCGTTTCACCATTTTTACTCGATATCTAAGAATTCCTTTTATTTTGTTCACAGAATTAATAGCTGAAATAATTCGAGAAAGCGTATGTAATTACTTTATCAAAGAGATTAGATAGTTTATTTCCTGTTAACGTCTGTTAACGTTTAGTATATCAAACAGATGATCTCTTTGACGCTCCGAAAAAATGGAATAGGGAATTTTGGTATCGTAATGGTAGCAACATTTCTGGAGGATAGAAAAGGACAGAAGAGGAACTAATTTCGTATTGTGCGCTTTACTACAACGAAAGTACCGACACAACGACCGGTTCGTTGTTCGTTCCGTGCTTCGTTTCTTCTTTTGTGGGCAGCTTCAGTATCGAAAGGTATGTTTGTCGTCGATTTCTCATACTTTTATTTCACCGTTTAAAGATTTTTAAAATAATGCTTCCACTCGAAACAATGGTGCTTCCGTTTCCCAACTTTTCGCGTATTTATAACCCCGAAAATTGTTGCTTTTTTCCGTTCTCTCCCATGTGCACGCTCTTTATCGTCCGAAAAATTGAACGTTGCGATAGCTCGCCGATTTATATAATTTCTGGTTAATCGTTCAACCGAGTAATTCGCGCGTGCGATAATCGTGACGTAGTTGGTCCCGTAAAATAGTCGAGGAATTAATACCATTTCCGCTTTTTTTTTCCACGATATACTGGGTACCCTAGCAAATAACCTTTTCTCCCTCGCGAATATGGTGACTTTGAAATGTCAGTTTAAACATCGTACCGATACGAAGAGGAATTGAAGAAATTTGTCACTTGTAAATGTTTCAGGGAATTGTTCGTTTTATTCGAGTACGTATCCGGGCAATGCCATGCACGTTTGATAAAAAAAAAAATATATCGCAACGTACAATTGAATTTCAGCACAATTCGCAGATTGACCGATGATTTTGCTTTATGCTGTGTTCCTTGTTTCTGTATGAAATTAATATTTCGTTTTTATGTTCCCATTTTTTTCTTTTTTTTTCTTCTCGTGTGTTTGAATATGTAGATCCGATCATTTTGCTCGGTACTTTTGCCTTTTTCGTTTTTTATTCTGTATCACCTTTTTTTTTTTTGTATGAAAAAAAGTATAGGAACACGTCGATCTCTTAATTTGAAAAATTAAGGTTGAAAAATGTTTCTCCGTACGAGTAATGCGAAATACTTATCGGAATTTTTTTTTAATTTAATTTTTGAAATATAGTTTAAACGAATAATTGTTCAAGTATTGTTGAAAATTATTTTATAAAATTTTTTTTTAATAGCAAAAGATATGTATAATTATTTCGTTATTTTTTTTTTTTTTTCTTTTTTTAGTTGTAATTAAATAATCCCAAAATTTTTCATTTCGAATCAGCTAATAGTTAACATATTTTAATTAAAAAATAACTCCATTTTTATAAAATAAAATATCTCTAACTTAAATTACAAAAGAGTAAGATTTTTCAGATTTATTTGTATAACTGAACATACAAAAATATGTGTAACTATTTTTGCAAAAAAGTTTCTNCTTTTTTTAGTTGTAATTAAATAATCCAAAAAATTTTCATTTCGAATCAACTAATAGTTCACATATTTTAATTAAAAAATGACTCCATTTTTATAAAATAAAATATCTCTAACTTAAATTACAAAAGAGTAAGATTTTTCAGATTTATTTGTATAACTGAACATACAAAAATATCTGTAACTATTTTTGCAAAAAAGTTTCTAAAGAATATAATTTCATTTTTATGCTACTGATAATATAAATGATAATAAAGTACGTTAAAATAAAGTACTAAAAAAGTTTGTAAAAATTTGAACGAGTTTATTAAACTTACATTACCAGTTTTTCTATTTTTTATTTCATTCATATCCAATAAAATGATTTTCCCATTGAATGCAAGTGTTTTGTTTACGAAAAAGAAAAAATAAATCCAGATTATAGTACTATGACAACTGATCCAGAGCGTGCTGGCGATAATAGTGAAATGGAATCTGTTGAAGACGAAGATGATAACAAAGCCCCAGAGCTTTTCTCCAAAATTTTAAGTAGACCCGACGTGTTAGCTGCTCTACAAGATCGTACTGCGCCAGGAATAGAGGTATTCAAATTTCATGTAGTAAATTATAAACAGGTATTAATGATCGATAAATTAGCAAACAATTTTTTATAACAATTCAAAGAGAATACATTAAGATCTC
>SMSQ01026226.1:30658-56382 GCA_019453375.1 Ctenoplectra terminalis
TTTTTTTTTTTTTTTTTCAAGAGAGATATCTGCGTATTTTAACGGGAACGATTTGTGCTGAATCAACATGTCTCGAAAAGATCGACAAATTTTAAAACAGTTTTACAATTGTTACATTTTACGAAATGGTAAAATATTAAACGAAGATCTATGGGTTCGCGATGGAAAAATTGTTAATCCAGAGAAAATATTTTACGATGAAAAAATCAAACCGAATATTAGGATCGATTGCAACGGAGCATTAATTTCACCTGGGTACATTGACCTTCAGATTAATGGTACTTGATGCAAATATATTTGCTTTACTAATATTTGTTATATAAATATTTTATACATTATATAATAATTAGGAAATCAAAAATTTTGAATAAATTAATAAGATTGATCACATTTGCAAGATTAAGATTCATAAAATTATTGTTAATTAAAATTTTTCTTTTTTTCATGAACATTATTTAAATACATACCAGAGATAATAATAAAAAAAATGAATGCTATTACATTTATTACTTATTACAAATATGTACATTAGATTTTAGACAATTTTGTATTTCAAAATTTTGATACAATGAGATATTTTTAGAATGTTTATGAAATAATTACTTTGATTTTATATAAAAGTATTACTATAAATGGGTTTTTTAATATAATTACAATTCATAATGATATAGCTATTTTGTTTTATTCAATAGGTGGTTTTGGCATAGATTTTACGTATAATGTTAACAATGTAGAAGAAGGGATCAATAAAGTAGCTAAAAAATTGCTAGAATTTGGTGTAACATCATTTTGTCCAACTTTGGTAACGTCACCTAGTGAAACATACCATAAAATACTGCCAAATATTAAGAAAACAAAAGGTGGAAAGCATGGTGCAACAGTATTAGGCATACATTTAGAGGGTCCTTTTATTAGTCCAAGCAAAAAAGGAGCTCATCCAGAGAACCATATAAAACTATTTGAAAAAGCAAGTCTTCCAAGTTTTTTCAATGCATATATTTGATGTACATGAGAACATCAAACGCAAACTTTAAATGCATCAGTAAACATTTAAAATATCCAAATGTGTAATTACTCATTATTATTGTTACAAACTTACACAATTTCTTTGTGCGTTAAACATATATATATATATATGCTCAATATTTTTAACTTGTTTTTTTCTTTTTTTTTATATGTATTTTAGGGTTTCAAGTCGTTAATTGATATGTACGGAAGTTTGGAAAATGTATGTCTTGTTACATTGGCTCCAGAACTTCCCAATGCTCAGTCTGTGATCAGAGAATTGTGCACAAGGAATATTAAAGTTTCCCTTGGTAAGACACAACTATGTTATTTTAGTTTTGTCACTTAAATAAACCATTAGCTCAAAGTTTAAATGTTTCAGGACACTCTGCGGCAAATTTACAAGAAGGAGAAGAAGCTGTAAAGAGTGGAGCTTCGTTTATTACTCATCTTTTCAATGCAATGTTACCAGTAATTATACAAGACACAGAAATTATTTTCTATTTTTAAGCAATGTAAAATGACGAAGTAAATAAGAGATTTATATTTATAGTTCCACCATAGAGATCCAGGATTGGTTGGTCTCTTAACATCGGATCAAATACCTCCTGGAAAAATGATCCATTATGGTATAATTGCAGATGGGATTCATACTCATCCAGCAGCATTGCGTATAGCTCACAGAACCCATCCTGAAGGTTCACATATTTTCTTATTATATTTATAAGTAAGGCTAAATTAACAAAACAAGAAGAAATTAACAAAATTTTTATTAAAAAAAAAGAAAGAATATATTTTACTTGACCTACTCTGGTCGACGTTCTTGCTAAGATTGTTGTAAACCTGGTGCTTTTTCTAGGAAGTGTCTTAGGAAAATGGGTGGTGACCGAAGTTCAAATGTCTTAAATATTGCATTTCTTTTTTATATAATGTGGAATGGCTGTGAATATCGCTCTAGCCAAAATGATGTTCATCTATATATTCGTATTATGCGTTATATATACATATTTTATACACAAATGTTTTTACGAATGTACATTTTAATACTATTAAAACGGTGATGAATTTTTATCCTTATTGTACTCGATACAATAATACTCAAAGGTGCTTATTTCTTCACTAATACGAAGACAAAGAAAACTTTATAATTTTTGCTGTTAGCTTTATTATAAAAAGACCAATTGTTTTATATTATATAATGAATTACGGATAGGATACAACATCCATTTTAATCAAAAATGTTATTCATTGTAAAATATTTAAATAACAGATAGTGTCAAAATACAGATAAATAAATTGTTATTTTATAAAAAAAAAGTTGATGTTTTATATATATATTTTTTACACAAAATTTCAATAATCTTTTTTTAAGATATAATTGCACATAAAAAATAGTTTTAACATAGAATGTTTAATTCGTCACTTTTATTTAGAAATAAATATAATGTACATTAAAAAAAATAATAATAAGTAAAAAAATGAGTCACTATTATTTTATTTGATATAAATTTTTTATGAAAAATGTCATTTAATTAATATCATCAGTATTCGCATTCATGTTATTACCACAACTTATGGCATAAATAAATTGTTAATTGTGATTTCTTCTCTAACAGAAGCGTTTTTACGTGTTCTCTTTATATTATATTTTTATAGTTAGAAGCACCAATGTTTTAAAAATACTGTAAACAATATTTTGTAATCACTATAGCAAAGCGTTAATAAATGACTTGTTTACGCGAAAAATTGCTATTTTACAATAAAATATTGTTATTGTTACACAGATCGTATGTAGTTTACTCTCTCAAGGTAGAAACGATGACGAAAGCCGAGTCACATAAGGCTTTTATGTTAATAAACCACGTCCTTCAGGTTGCATATATACGGCGAGTGTCTAATGCCAAATGAATGTGCCGGAGGAATGTCAAGAACTACCTGTTAAAAGTAATTTTTACTACTATATAAATATTCCGTTAAAGTTAAATAGCTACAAACCAAATTAGAAATATGTGAACATCTTATTGGAAATTCTTCTAGTAATTCAGCTAAAATTATACGATTTATTCAAGCGAAGTTCTTTGATAGAAAACATTTTAAAAAACATTTTAAACTTTTGAACTGTTTAGTTTTTATATTATAAAGGAATTAGAAGTACTTTTTCTGGACAATGTGCACCAGGTCCTGGAATCTGGGAATGATCGTCGGGTAGCTGACAACGGGCACTTATGCTATAAGCAGGACTTTTTACTCTGACCGCATCTGGTTTAATGGCTTCGTATGTCCCAGGTCCAGGAACTAAAACGCGATCGTCCATAAGAACTCTCTGTCTACCCGAGATTGAGTAAGCAGGCGCTGTTTTCTTGTTTCCTTCCTTTATTCCACCGAGAGCGGAAGGAATGTTGTAAACATTCGGAGCTAAAACAGAACAAGAATAAAAATAAAAAATTTATAAAAAAGATGATACAATGATTTCGTTATTTCTAAATTGTAACGATTAAAGTTCATTCTTTAATTATCGTTAAAAGTTATTGCTCTGATTATTATGTAACAATTAAATTAGTCAATTTTAAAGTAAGAACGCTTAGATTTTTTTCTTAGAAATTTTCCTAGAAAAGAATATCTATTTTGTATACGTTTTGAGTACTACGTTACATCTTACAAGGATATATTGCTTCAAGTAATCAACACTATTTTTATGACAGCATATATGTGTATAGAATGTAAGGAAATTACAGTGGAATAAGGTGCAAAGAAACATGAAATAAGCAAAAATAAAGAAGTAAATCTCACACATTTACCTGGAATGTCGTTTGGTCTGTTTATATTTGTCCTAAGACCAAAAGTAAATCGCAATGCTTTTTCCAACAAAAGCATAGCTTTCTCGGGACTGTATTCACCTGGACCTTTAAATGAAATATTAAATCTATTCAAAAAATACGGGGAAGAAAACAAAATATTGTATATTTTATTTACTACGATGTACCTGGTATAGAATCCGTTTCGTGTGCTTCAGTCTTAACTCCAAAACTATATTGGAGTGATTTGTTCAAATTTACCTTTTCAGGATGGTAACTTCCTGGAGCTAGATTTGTAATGTATCAAAATAAATGACTTTTAACCATTATCATTGAACTTCTACAAACTTTACGTTTAACAAATAATAATCTTAAAATTGTACTAAATATTGCTCACCAGGTACGTCGTTAGGTTTCTCAAGAGACGTTCTCAAACCAAACGAGTATTGCGGTGACTTAAGCAAATTGACTTTTTCTGGAGAATATGTGCCAGGAGCTACAATAGAAAATTAAAATAGAAATAGTGATATAACCGTTAAAAAATGTGTGCATTTGCTTGTACAGCTATTACAATTTGTAGCGCAGTATTATAACATATGATCATTAATCGAAAAAACAATTTCAGAAATGATTTTTTTTTTTTTTATTTATGATCTATAAAATTTAAAATGGTATATGAAATTTAAAAACCTTTTGATACCAGATCCAATTTATGAAAAGCATTCCATAATTAAAGTATTAAATTGATACGTTTGATGTATAAATGATAATATTAATGGTAAAGCGATTATAAAATTATAAGCGAAAAGTTAAAAGAAAAAAAAGAAAAAAATTCCAAAAATAATATTAGAAGCGTAAGAAGTTTTCTATTAAAAACTGTTTTAGAATATTAAATTGTGCAATAGCTGTTATTAGTAATTTGTTAACCAACACCGTTACCTGGTGTATCCCTAGGCCTATCCAAGGGCCTTCTATAACCAAAACTGAAATAAGGTTTATGTTCCAAATTTACTATTTTCTCTGGATGGTAATCAGCGGGGCCTACCGAAGCAATCAAAAACATTAGTGGTTGTTTCTACAGAATGTTAAAAACCTATACCAATTGAATTTCCAAGAATAAGAAGCTCCGGCAATGCTCCAAATAAAATTCACCTGGATTGTTGTTGGGCTTTTCTTGTGTCCCTTTTCCTGACAAACTATATTGGGGCCCTTTATCTAAATTTACCTTCTCTGGACTGTATGCTCCAGGTGCTGTGATAATAAGTAGAACATCTAAATCTTTCTACTACAAGTCAATATAGAATTTAAGCATTAACTTGTTACTAATCTCTATTAAAATTTTTTAATTCTAATCACCTGGATTGTCATTAGGCTTTCCTGGTAATCCTTTACCAGATAAACTGAACTGAGGACCTTTATCCAAATTTACTTTCTCAGGACTATATGTTCCTGGTGCTATTACAAAAATGAAATATAAGAAGACATTAATCTAAAAGAATAACGAATTAAATAACAAACTGATACGGGCAGAATTTAAACGAAATAAAAAATGGTCACCTGGATTATCATTTGGCTTTTCTGACATTCCTTTTCCAGATATACTAAACTGGGGTCCTTTGTCTAGGTTTACTTTCTCAGGACAATACGTTCCAGGTGCTAAAAAAAGACACATGAAATAAGAAATTCATGGTAAGAGTGTTTGGAAAAAATGAAATAGAAATTCACCTGGATTATCATTTAGTTTTTCTGGCATTCCTTTTCCGGATATACTAAATAGTGGGCCTTTATCTAAGTTTACTTTCTCAGGACTATATGTTCCAGGTGCTAGCAAAAAGTACCATGTTAAATAAAAAAAATAAAAATGAAAAAACAGAAACAGTAATGTTTAAAACAAGTTAAATAGAAATTCACCTGGATTATCATTTAGTTTTTCCGACATTCCTTTTCCATATAAACTATATTGTGGACCTTTGTTCAAATTTACTTTTTCAGGACTGTATGTTCCAGGTGCTAAGATAAAAAAGAATGCAAAATTCTAAATTATTCGACAAAAATTTACCGTTAAATAATGTGTTAAAAATAATTGTATTGAAATAATCACAATAAAAAATTGCAAAAATGCAAAATAAGGAGAATATTAATTATACTAACCAGGAGTATCATTTGGTTTCTCTGAAGGTCCTTTACCACTTAAACTATATTCAGGACCGTTATGTAAGTTCACCTTTTCTGGACAATAATCTCCAGGTGCTATAGAAGAGTAATACAAGTAATAAAATAAGCAATCCTTCTTTAAACGTTTCGTACGAGAAATAACAGAATGATTGTAAGGTGTGTACCTGGATTAGTGTTTGGTTTATCAAGAGATGTTCTTAATCCAAAGCTATATTGCGGTGCTTTATCAAGATTTACTTTTTCAGGAGCGTAAGTTCCTGGTGCTAAAAAATGAGTACTTTTATTTATGTATATCAACAAAAAAACGAAACATCTAAAAACTAATTTTTTAAAAATCACTATCTTTTTCTACCGGAATAATAAAAAATTTAAATAATCAAATTTGATACATAGATATTTATAAATATGTATTTAACTTTTATCGGCAAATTTTTTTCTTTTTACTGAAAGTTTTGATTAGTAGCATATGATATAATTTTAATTCTATAATTTCAGACCTGGAGTATCTTCTAGTTTCTCATAAGAAGCTTTTCCACTTAAACTATATTGGGGGCCCTTATCCAAATTAACTTTCTCAGGACTATAAGTACCAGGGGCTGGAAAAAGAACTCACGTTCACGTAACAGTTACAACAAAAGGAAGAGAACAATTTTTTCTTCGCACAATTACCTGGGGTGTCGTTTATTTTTTCTAGGGGCGTCCTCAATCCAAAAGTAAATTGCGGTGTCGCGTCCAATTTTACTTTTTCTGGACAATATGTTCCTGGCGCTGAGAATAATTATTTTTCTTATTTAATGTTGCAATAAATACCATCGATTATCGATCGGAAAATCGATACATTCTTATGGAATAAATCAGTTTTACTGGTCAAGTTCATTTTCAGAAAGATTCACATGTTTTAAAACAGTCGTCTAACAGCGCAAAACAAAAGTTTATCTTAAAGATGTAGAGACCGTTGAGAATAAGTAAAATTATTACAAATTACAACTCTCTTAAGTTGTTCTCTTTATAAATTGGGAATGTTTAAAATAAGAACTGAATTATTTAATTGGAAAAACGAAGATTCAGGAATTGTATTGTATAGTTGTACTCTAATGTTATGCAAAAAATTGCGTACCAGGGGTGTTGTCAGGTTTCTCCACTCGACCTTTTCCAGTGAGACTGTATTGAGGACCTTTGTCCAGATTAACTTTTTCAGGACTATAGGTACCAGGTGCTATAAAAGGAAGTTGACACGTGCCGATGGTAATGCAGTTCGCAAACAATATTTTTGTCATGAAAGCATTTTAACGCTTTATCAGCCGAACAAATATATCGTAAGTCATGAGCTTAAAATAAAATTCATTCATATTTCAAGGAATAAGTGTCGTGATGTCGTAACCACAATGTAGTCTTAATAATGGAATGCAATTTCGAATACAAAGAATTTATGAACGATGAAAAATTAATTTTACTAATAAACTAATAAACTTCGTTAGAAAATTAAATTTCTTTATTGAATAAAAAAGGATTTAAAATAATCTTTTTATGTAATTAATGGAATTGATTTCATTCATCATTTTTAAATGTATTTCGTTTAAATAATAATAAATCATAGAATTATTGCAATGAACGGAAAGGAAATTGGTTTAACAAATATCAACACATAGAGAATTTGATTTCACGTAAATAAAATTTCAAAAAATTAATTTAATTAATTACATAAAGAAATTGAATACAAAATAATTTAAGAAATTAGTTGAACATGTTAAATTAATCATTTTGTGGTAATTTTTACGATGACTGACAGTAGTAAATTCGGCCGACAAAGTTATAATCGTTGGAACTGTTCGATAATTACCTGGGGTATTGCTCGGTCTTTCGAGGGGAGGCCGAAGTCCGAAACTGAACTGTGGCGTATTGTCCAATCTTACCTTTTCCGGACAGTAAGTTCCAGGTGCTGATATCGTAATCAAAACGAACGTTTATTAATTTTGCGATAAACGAAACTAACATTTTTTTTTTTAATATTTCATTTAATTACTTGCACACTTTTCTCAATGAAATAAATAATAATAAATCATAGAATTATTTCAATAAACAGAAAGCAAATTGGTTTAACAAATATCAACACTTAGAGAATTTTACTTGAATGAAATAAAATTTCAAAAAATTATTTCTAATAACTCAAAAAAATACAGTTACATTTTAAAATAATTGTGTTTCAATTTTACTTAATTTTATGATTTATTAATGTTTGCAAAACTAACATTTTTTAAACATTTCACTCAATTATTTGCACTCTTTTTTTCAACCAAATAAATAATAATAAATTGTATAATCATTGCAATAAATAAAACAAAAAATTGATTCAACAGATATTAACACTCTACTTCAATGAAATAAAATTTCAAAAAATGATTTCTAATAACTCAAATAACTTTAAATAATTTTCTTTTGAATTTTACTTAATTTTATGATAAAATACCAATTACATAATTAGAAGCTATCATACTACATGCAATCCAACTATTAAATACATCGCAAGCACCATTTTATATTTGCTCCAATCTACTTGCTAAATAGTTGAAAAAATACAACAACGATCTATAAAGAAGAAAAAAAGACGAACAGCATAGGATGCAAAAATTAATCGAAGATTATCAAGCTACAGTCGCAAAATAAAATAAGAAGCCAAAAAAGATTATCCTCATTCATAGGTAAGATCCAAGATGCAATACCTAAACATCGAACAACGTTTACTCTTCGAGGAACAGCTATAACTGCGTTTGTGCACAATTGTCCGTTTTAGGCGATCGCTAACAACCAACGGATCGGTTGTTCAGCGCGACGTCGTTTCTTCCTAAGAAATCATTTTGCTCGTATAACTCACGTTTTTCTAATTTATCTCAAAGTGGAACGTACGATTCGTTTATTGCTGAAAATACGTATTATCTGCGATAAGTTTCTTTAATTTGTAGTTAAAGAAAGAATACTAAATTAGCTTCAATTTGATCACAATTTTTTTTTCTTTAAATTGTGTATTTTAAGTTGCATCGACCACTAAATTTTATCCAAAAATTATTCTAATATTTTGTTCACAAAATTAGTAAAGTATACTTGGAAAGTACGTTTAACCTTAACACCGGTTTAATTTAATTAGGTTATAGCAGTAAAAGGTATACAGGATGTTTCAGAACAAAAGGTTCAATTAAAGACAAAGATGAAAAAAAATTACAATAGTTGTTTCATTTTTTAACACGACTGTACTTTGAAAAATTTTGCACATTTTAGTACACCGCAGATTGTTTTATTCACCTACTCTATAATTTTATGATTGTACTTACTCAGTTTCTGTACCAAAGTCTTCAGTTGAACAGAAAATAGTAGATTTTTTAATTTAAAAATTTGTTTTAACTTTTTTATTTATTATCTCCTTAACCAAAAATATAGCAAGATAGGATATGTATCTATTAAGCAAAAAATGTTCTTTGTGTTATCTCTTATAACCTTATGTGCTTGATTGACCTTGTAGTTCTGAAATATCCTGCACGTGCACCTATTTGTTAAACCTGTAAGGCGATTTTAAGTAAATCCCATTTTTCTCCAAATATAAGAAATTGATTAACTGTATTACAATATTAGTAATTGATCAAATTAGTGTCTAGAAAGATACAGAGTCGCCTAGATGCAAGATTTATTGTTGATTTATTTAATTACCAGGAATATCGCTCAGTTTGTCCAGTACAGGTTTCAAGCCGAAACTGTACTCAGGAGTTTTGTCGAGATACACCTTTTCGGTACAATAGTCGCTCGGTGCTACGATTGAGACGTAATTATGGGCGACGTTTATCATGAAGACGTTTCAAGAAAAGTATTTTTCAAACAGAATTGCGTCTAAATATGATCTTGAATAATGGGATACTCAAGAAGATATAATAAGAATTTATTGGCAATATTCTTTTAAAATTTTATGCTACTGATAAAATGTTTTTTGTATTTATTAATGGACAGGAATATTATAGTATGTTTTATTTTTTATATCTGTATCAATTTATACATATTGTGTATATTGTTTTGTTAAACTTTTATGAGATTAATAATAAGAACTAATTGTAATGTTCTGTTTGAAAAATACCAAATGATTTTGAAGCAACCTTGAATTGAATAAGGTATATTAAAAAAAGAGAAATAATGATGAAGATATGTTTATTGAATTTTTTTTTTTGGGTATCATATAATTTTTTAGCCACTTTATGTTATATTTATTTCAAGGTATTTCTTTAAACTTCATGATTATTAGAATTTATTCATTACAGAATGGGAAAAAAAATTATTTTTTAATTTAAAATTCGTTTTTCTTATATCTATCTTTTTACAGTATGTATAAGTGAAATTTACTCACCAGGTGTGCTATTAATCTTCTCTGTTTGAGTTTTGATGCCGAACGAGTATTTAGGTGATCTGTCCAAAATGATTTTTTCAGCCTTTTGTGGATCATAATCGCCAGGTGCTGGTGTTACTTCTTGTTTCGTTGATTTCGTACGGCCGTGCAACGATGATGCTGGTGCTGCATCTTTTCCTATGCAAATAAACGCACAATTTAACAAACTTTAATATCAAACTTTCAAATTTATCAATAAAAAGAAACATAATTTAGGATATCAATTTGATTTAAATATAATTAATTTAAAAAACTAATTTAATTTAAAAATATTTAATCATTCAATAACCAATGCTTGTATTCTAAATTATCAAGATTAAAATAGGAAATAAAATATGAAATAGACAAATATATTACAAAAGACTTCTTGATTGAAAAATTAATAGGCACAAGAAAAACTAGCATAAAAAAAGGAAACTGTTTCAATCATACATGATGGCAAATAAATTTCTATATTTCACTCTTTTGGAAAAGAAAATATCATGAAAAAAAAGAAAACTGTTTTGATCATACAAGATTGTAAATAAATTGCTGTATTCCACTCTTTTGGAAAAGAAAATATAAAAAAAAGAAGACTGTTTTAATCATACAAGATTGTAAATAAATTGCTGTATTCCACTCTTTTGGAAAAGAAAATATAAAAAAAAGAAGACTGTTTTAATCATACAAGATTGTAAATAAATTGCTGTATTCCACTCTTTTGGAAAAGAAAATATAAAAAAAAGAAGACTGTTTTAATCATACAAGATTGTAAATAAATTGCTGAGTTCCACTCTTTTGGAAAAGAAAGTACTACAAAAAAAAAAGAAAACTATTTGAATCATACAAGATTGTAAATAAATTACTGGATTTAACTCGTTTAAAAGAGAAAATACAATAAAAAAAAATGGAAATTGTGTCAATCATACATGATGGCAAATAAATTGCTATATTTCGCTCTTTTGGAAAAGAGTATATACTAAAATTAAATTAAATTAACTATAAGTCTTGTATCATAAAATACAAAGAAGTTTCGAGAAACAATTCTTCAGATAAAAGCAAAGGAATTTCATGAATGACGCACATTAGAAGCCACGCATTCTTGCGGAATATTACTGCTCAGGAGTTTGATCGATACTTCATTTTAACTCGGAACAACGCTGTCCACAGCATTCGTTTCGTGCTTATACAGCATTATTGCCTCGACAACATTTCTTTTTGTAACTTAAATTTGTCTTCGCGACCAATTATACAATGCAAATTCTTTTTTTTTTTTTTTGTAGTTTATGATGACATTTTAGTACATAGTTTCACCTTTGGCGCTGAGACCGGAAACGTTGTATTGACCAGGGCCAGGTCCAGGACTATCATTCTTCGCCGAGTGTCTGAACACGTGAATAAAGTTGTGTTAATTTTATGGTACAGCAATAAACTCAAACCCTCCGAAAACACCAGAGACGAGTCAAAATGATCCAATATACAGGATGTCCCAAAAAAATATATACACTGTTTAGCAGGTCATAACTTTCTGGTTTTTCTTTCTTTTCAGGGTGTAATTAATTGGAAATAATAAGTGGGAAATTAAATCTGTAATTGAATCTGTGTATGGTACCTGCTTCCAAAAGAAAAGGCTGGTGCTCTACCTCGTTTGGAATCGGGAACGGTTTTACCTAAACAATTTTTGAATAAAGATATTTAAGTGGATTTAGATCCGGAGATTGGGGTAATGTATATAATTAATATGGCGAATTGTAATAAAAATTCGAGGGGTGTATGTGGATTTTTATGATTGATTTTAACTTTAAGGAAAAGGTATAAAATTGAAAATATAAAATTGTACACTATATTTAAAAATTACTTATTAATGTTAAGATATGGAATTGTATAGTATATTTAAAAAATTATCTATTAATAGTAAGATATAAAATTGTATGGTATATTTAAAAAACTGTATATTAATGTTAAGATATAAAATTGTACGCTATGTTTAAAAAACTGTGTATTAATGTTAAAATATAAAATTGTATAGTATATTTAAAAAACTATTTATTAATATTAAGACATAAAATTGTATAGTATATTTAAAAAACTATTTATTAATGTTAAGATATAAAATTGTACGCTATGTTTAAAAAACTATTTATTAATATTAAGATATAAAATTATATAGTGGATTTAAGAAATTATCTATTAATGCTAAGATATAAGATTGTACACTATAACAAATTACCTATTAATGGCGGTAGAGTTACACAAGCAGGACCAGGGCTACTGTATTCTGCAGCGATGGGACCTCGCCTCTTCGTTGGTGTCCACGGTCTTTGCGTAATACCACCCATGTTTTTGACGATGCACTTTTACTTTTTCCTAAAAAAGAAATCGAAGGGAATTCAAGAAATTAACCTGGAAATGGTGAGAAAAAAAATATCACGAAGAAAATAAAATTTCCAAATTTTTTCAAAAAAATGAAGTAAATAAAACTATCCATAACATGGAATAAACAAAGTAAACACGTTACAGCTACTTTTCTATCTAAACAAACTAAAATGGTTCTATGATTGCATTATAGAACGTATGTGATGGTATTACGACTATTTTCCAGCTACCATAATTACACCTTATTGACCTTAACCAACGTCTGACATTTAAGAACTTAATTACTGAAAAAAATTATCTGTATACTTATAACCGACTATAATTTTTCTATTCCTTCCAAGTCGATTAACGAACACTCCTAAACCTTAAAAAAAATTCTGCACCATTTTCCACTCGTTAATAGAGATAATATATCAGAAAAACATATCAAGACCAACTATAATTTTTCTATTTCTTCTAAGTCGACCAACGAACATCTCTAAACCTTAAAAAAAATTCTACGCCATTTTCCACTCGTTAATACCGAGATAATATATGAGAAAAACATATCAAGACCAACTATAATTTTTCTGCTCCTTTTAAGTCAACCAACAAACACTCCTAAACCTTAAAAAAAATTCTGCACCATTTTCCACTCGTTAGTATAGATAATATATTAGTAAAACATATCAAGACCAACTATAATTTTTCTGTTCCTTTTAAGTCGATTAACGAACACTTCTAAACTTTAAAAAAAATTCTGCACCATTTTCCACTCGTTAATACCGAGATAATATATGAGAAAAACATATCAAGACCAACTATAATTTTTCTACTCCTTTTAAGTCAACCAACAAACACTTCTAAATCTTAAAAAAAATTCTGCGCCTTTTTCCACTCGTTAATACCGAGTTAATGTATCAGAAAAACATATCAAAACCAACTATAATTTTTCTGCTCCTTTTAAGTCAACCAACAAACACTTCTAAACCTTAAAAAAAATTCTGCACCATTTTCCACTCGTTAATACCGAGTTAATGTATCAGAAAAACATATCAAAACCAACTACAATTTTTCTGTTCCTTTTAAGTCGATTAACGAACACTTCTAAACCTTAAAAAAAATTCTGCACCATTCCTGTTTTTCCACTCGTTAATATCAAATTAATGTATCAGAAGAAAATATCCATCGGTTATGTTTTTTTCCTCAAGATAACCAAGGAGATACCTTTGGAATTGTGCAACAAACATGGCCTCGAAAGACGGGCCACGAAGAAACGACTCACGAACAACCATATAAGAATATGTCCATGGTGGGTATCCAGAATCGCCCACCATTCGACATTGGACTGAATAAAACATGAATATCACAAATTGTATTGCGTTTAAACAAGCCAAATAAATGCAGGTCAAACGGGTGACTCATGACCCACTTATAGTACTTTGTTACCACATAAGTGTGTAGTAACAGTATTCTAATAATTGTAAGTGGTACGACTTGGAGTTGATCTGGATTATGAAAATTTATGTGAACTGTCCGTATACTGTACCAGGAATATACGATTCATTTTTGAATCATGGTATTGAAACCAAGGTGAGAACGGTTTGAGTTTATTATTGTTTACAGGTTTTTTTTTCATTCCACGGCATTTTTATATTTTTTGTAATGGAAATTAAAAAGGAAGTAATTAATATTTTTTTTTGGGCGAAACACTTATTTTAATTAATCTTAAAATTAATAGTATTCAAATTATTCATGGGTAATTTAATTTTTTTTTTTGTTTGTTTAGAAAGATACGAAATTAATAGTTATTATTTTATTTGAATAAATTAAATTTGTTATTTTGGAAAATTAGTGCCTTAAATTTATAATCCTACAACTTTTGATCCTAATTCTTTTAAAACTAATTTAATATTTATAAGAGAAATTATTCGGATGTTAAACATATTTTGTTTAAATAAATCAATTCAGTTATTTTGATAAATTATTCTTCATTTTTTCAAAATTAATTTAACATCCTGAAAATTTCCCTTATACATATTAAACTTATCTTATTTAAATAACTTAGTGCATTAAATTAAAAATCCTATAACTTCCAGTCCTTACTTTTTTAACATTAAACTTATTTCATCTAAATAAATCGATTTAATTATTTTAACAGACTAGTGCCAGCTACAATTTCCGGTCCTCATTTTCCCAAAACTAATTTAACACCCGAATAATGTCCCTTCTAAACATTAAACAATTTAATACTACCACGATTGATTAAAATTAAATTAACTTCATTTTTAAACGTATATTGCGATCAATATGAAAGCCTGACGTGATATCGAAAGACGCGAAATAGTTCCACATTAACAACGATCGAACTAAAACAAGTTGAGAATAACTCTACTTATGCGACAGGAGCAAAAAAAGCCGAGAGTCACGCGACCGCGTTACGTCTTGAAATTATACCAGACGTTTTCATGATTATTAAGAATCAATCATTCGATCGATCTTGCCCAACATGGCAAACACCAGGGACTGTTGATCAGTCTCATATACCGAGCTTCTTATAACGTGACTAAATATGGTAGGCTACAGAAAGTAGAATATAGAAATTGAGTCAAAGATCGATTAGATTTTCCATACAAAATTACCATATATTGGTTATTTCTTATTTTCGCTCAACACTAGATTTACGGACCATAGCCGGATCGTTTCGATGGGTACGTTCGAACACAGTTTTGTTTCAACAATATTAGTTAATTTTATTTTAAATTAACAAACTGTTGTCACCCGAGGAATATTTAGCACATTTTCGTATATAAATTTCATTTTGAACGTACATTTTCCCCGCGTGTACTTGTTAATCTTAAGCGCGAAATTTAAAATCCGTCAAATTGACGGGGTCCGTAAATCTAGTGTTAATAAAGGGTTACAATTTTTTTTTTTTTTTTTTAATACCTATAACAAGGGTAATATTAATACCTATAACAAGGGTAATATAAATTCTTCATATTTTTTACAAAGAATCATGAAAAATCCCTAAAAATACATTCTTGTGAATTTACAAAGTTTCTATAAGAAACGACGAAACAGTCGTTTTTTACTGGTTCGGTGGTTGTAATTTATGACGGGTACGTCGGCAGCGTTCTCGGACTCGTAGCAACGCCTAACGCAAAACAAGCGAGAACCCTAATCCTTCGTTGTAACCAGCGCGTCAATATTTTCTTACACTCGTGATCATAATTTCGGGTCGAACGCGAGTATTGCGAGCGAGACTCGTGGTGACCAATTTGTAGATCACGGCTAAAGCAGATAAGGGCTAAAACGTAAACAATCTTCGCAGGAATGTTCGGCGAGCGACGGCCGCTACGCTTTTATCCCGGATTTTGCATGGCTAAAATGGTAGCGTAAGGATTTAACGCGTTTCATGGGTTTCATGGCAAAGAAGTTATTTTAATTCTGGAAAAAAAGTTGCATGGGAATATTTAATTAAAAATAAAGAAAAAAGAGAAATTTGAAAGGGTCACGAATGTGTAGTGACAGCAGGGTTAAGGATTTAAGTGTTCGTTAAAGTAATGGTTAAGAAATTAGGTTTTGTCTATGATAATTTTAGGAATGAATAATTTTTTCTGTTTTTTTTTTTTTGTGCAAATTTTAATTGCAGTTCAAGTCGTATATTACTGATTTACGTGTGTTAATTGTGTTTCTTAATATGTTAATTTTGGGACTATGAGTTACGATGACCCCGAGTGCGCCACTATTTCCTTAGTAGTCAATGTTCAGTTTAACGTTGTTACGATTCTTAATTTTTTCTGATTATTAACAAATTTTTTGGTTAAATCAGAAATTGAATTTTTGATAAAGCAGAGTAAAATAGAGTTTTTATTTATTAAAGAGAATAGAGAAAATAGAGTTTTTATTTTATTAAAGAGAATAGAGAAAATAGAGTTTTTATTTATTAGAGAGAATAGAGAAAATAGAGTTTTGATTTATTAAAAAGAATAGGGAAAATAGAATTTTTATTTATTAAAAAGAATAGAGAAAATAGAGTTTTTATTTAGTAAAGAGACTAGAGAAAATAGAGTTTTGATTTATTAAAAAGAATAGAGAAAATAGAGTTTTTATTTATTAGAAAGAATAAAGTTTCGTGTTGACTGATGGATAAATATGAAGCAAGATATATGGAACAAAGACACCAAAATGTATTCAAAACAAGTACTTAAAAACAGTGCAAGCAAAATATTTATTTTCTTTAATTCTGCTGTTTTGTATGACTCTATTTGACCCACAAAAACTTTCAGCATTTTACTTTTCTTTATTATTTTTGTAACTTTCAATCTGTCTTAATATTTCCTCAGAATTTATGCCTTCATAGATGTCTACCATAAAAAAAAATTCTCATTTCAATAATAAAAAATAAATAAAATTGTCTTTCATCATCCTATTAACCTTACCAAACTGAATAACACTATCATTATTATTATACACCAGCCCATACAAAACTATGAAACTTTTCTAATAAACACTTTTATGAATTTTTTAATGCAGCAGAAATTACTCAGGTGATAAAGTTAAGTGAAATACCCTGTACCAAAGAAAGAATTAAAAATATGCATTTATACTTCACACTGTTTTTAACATTATCAGGTACAACGTCGCGAAGAGAAAGTATTTTTTTTTGTTTTTTAGTCTGATCGATCAAATCGTTCACTTATGAAATATCCGTGACAATTTACGCGTCGCAAGTTATCGGAAATTATTTGCACAATTCGATTCGTCGTTTGCATGAATCATCGACGATATCGGGGCAATAATAGTACCACGAGATAAATCGCCATTTATGCCTTTTGTAATGTCACCTACGGTGGATTCATTAATACACGACGGTGACATAATATTTGTTTACGGCACGTTGGATTACTCAGACTTACTCATCGTAGAGTTCTCTTACGGCAAACGTGTAATTGAAGCCGAAATATCCTTGACTATGTTCAATTTTTTTAATTCTACGAACGAAGTCCAAAACTTGTGTTTTTTCTTTTTTATTGATAATTAAAATTAGTTTTTGTTCGGGTAAAAAATAGTAAGATAAAAATAAAAATAAAGTTGAGAGATATTATTGTATTAAATAATAATTATTTTTTTTAATAATGTGTGATTAAATATTACTGTTTTGTAATATTGGTGACTGTTTACACTTTGAAAGTCAACGAATGTGATTTATGGATCGGTCATCGTAATCTACTTGGGAAAATATACTTCGTATTTAAATTGTTTTATCAGAAATATTAGCTCTATTAATAACAGTGAATACTTCCACTTAAAATTCCAACAAATTGTAAGATTAAATTATTCACAATTATTCTATGAACTCGTTGCCAATTAATCAGTCAGATCTACCTTTTTTTTAGGTAATTAATTGAAGATAAGATAATTAATTGGATAACAAATACTTTATTTATGTGTTTTATACTATCGTTTCCTAATACTATAAGATATAATTTTGTTTCAAAACTTTTTTTTGTTTCCAAACTCAATGAATATATCGTGAAGAAGAAATAAAAAAAAAAAGAAAAATCGAAAACTAATATCAAAATAATTTTATTTCTCTTTTTTGTTTTAATTAAAAATGCATTTTAGAAAGCAAAAAAAAAAATATAAAAAGCTAGTAATGAAATAAATATAAACAATATCTAACAATTTTATTCTTTTTTCCATTAAAAAACATTATATAGATGAACAATGAATTTTAGAAACCAAAGCAAAACGTTAAAGCCTAATAAATGATTTATCAATTTTTATCAAAATTGTTTAAAAATTTTTTACACGTTTTCTCAGATACACTTAATCCAAGTATAACTTATTTGTTCTGAAATGTATTAAAAATTGTAATCAAATATGTTACTTACCTTGATTTCGCGAAAGATATTACGGAGAGGTAGCAGTCTGTTGCAGCAGAAAGACGTGAACAGCGAGAAGGTAATTGGTTGAAGCACGGATTCCTGACAGAAGTTTGGTCGAAGAAAACACCAGATTAGTTATCACGATACCTGAACCTGACACGCGTTCCTCAGCGACTGAAGATTAAATTACGTGCTATCGCGGCATGTGCTTCTTTCCCCCCACTAAACGATCCTTAAATCTGCCGCGACTGAAGCTATTCGACGCATGCGCTCTCGGCCCGCTGTTATTCTTTACGGCAGTGGTTTCCAACTTATTTTAATCGACAAAGCTTTTTCATTTTCATACACAATTTTGGAACTCTAATAATTTTTACTGATCGTGGATAAAACAAGTAAAAAAATAATTTATCGATAATATAAAAAATAGATTAAAAATGGGAAAAAAATATTGATACCGCTACGGTGTTTCAGATTTATTAAAGAATTTTTCAATTTTGAAAGATATTAATGTTTAATATAGATTAAAGCGTCTACTTTCATGGTTTGTTCTTGTCTTGGGTCTTCTTTTTTTTATTCAATGGCATTTTTACTTTTTGAGAACATTTTATAGTTGGTTTAGTTCCTCTTTTTTTTTATTTAGACTTTTCTTAATATTATTACGATATATTTAATATCTCTTAACACATTTGCTTCGGATGATCTATACTCAAAAAATACTAGAATTCAAATATAAAATTAAATATGAAAATTAGAGATATTTGTTAAAATGTACAATTACAGTTTTTACAGTAATTAACATATATTGCAACTTTCATTTAAATCTATAACAGGTTTCTTAAACTTAATGAATGTATCATAAAGAAGAAATCGGAAAAAAAAAGAAAACTAATATCAATATAATTTTATTCTTTTTTTTTTTTTTAAATTAAATAAAACACTGTAAAGATGAAAAATGCATGTTAGAAACCCCCCAAAATAATAAAAGATAATAATGAAATAAACATAAACAATATAGAAAAATGTTATTCTTTTCTTTTAGTTAAAAAAACACTATAAAGATGAAAAATACATTTTAGAAACCAAAAAAAAAACATAGGAAGCTAAAAAATCTAATAAGAAATAAATACAAAACGGTATAAGAAAATTGTATTTTTTTAATAAAAATAAAACACTATACAGAGGAAAAATGTATTTTAGAAAGTAACGTTCCCGATGTTATCTACTTACATGAAAAAAATATCTCCTTGGCTCCTTTATTGGGTATACTCGATTTCGCAACCCACGCACCCTAACGTTCTTGGTCTTCATCCTCGATTCTTTCGACCTTGTGTCCTGTGCGTTCAGGGCAAAAGTCAGCTAAAATTAGGGGCTCACGTTATCGACGCGAATGACGATATACAGAAGTGAATGTAAGACCTACTTCCGCGCCAACTGATTCAAGAAGAAAAAAAAAAAAGAAATTAGTACCGTTTGACTATTAATTGCAACGTACATCGATGAGTGCTGTTATCCGCCATATTGCTTCGGGGTATCGTATGTAAAAATACATAATCACGATTAAATATGCTTAACAACTATTAATAGTATCTTACCGCATATGTCTCTTGATATTGTCAATAATAAGATTTGCATACTTATTTTCCAGTGGTTAAAATCAATCATTTCTAAATTTTAATATTATATATAAACAGCATACTTTTTTTTATAAAAACTCAAAAATTTGGACACAACTCTATTCCCTTACATTATCTTATATATCTTTAATATTAAATTTAGTACAAATTTTTCTAATTCATAACATTGATTTAGAAATTAAAAAGTAAATTTGTACATTACTAAAATTATAGCGCATGTATTGAACTTTTTGTAAATATTTCTACTTCATTTAAATATTGTTTAAGCAATATTATTGATTTCATATTAATCAGAGCCACAAATTCTCATGTGACAAATTCTCACATGGTGCAATTCTCAGATTATTAAATTAATTTTTTTAATACTGTTCAACGATGTTAAATATTCCAAATAATTTCACCTTATCGTTTCTAATCGTCGCCTTGTAATTAACATTTATACAATTTTTTTAACATTTCTTATTACTGATTAATAATTGTATCGTTGTAGGTAGAGGTTCGGAAGGAACACTTTTTGTATAACAAATAAATTGTATTACAATAAGAAGAAATAACCAGAACACGATGACAGAGAGAAATTCAACTAGCTTCGTTAAATAAACATTTTTTCAAACGCATGGCACCGAGAAACAGATACCACTGCCATCCAACAGAAGGAATATTAATCTCTTATATCGCTAACATATATAACAATTTCTGTTCTTCTAATACCAGTTAACTAATAATATTAAGTTGGAAACTATGAAACGGGCGTTTTTTGTTTAGTCTGTGTTCAACTATGTTCAATTTTTTGACTTTATTTATTGCACGCGAATGTTTTAACACAGCTGTACGACTAGTTCCTAGTTTAGACCCAAGTGTTCGATTAGTTGTGCGTGGATAGGATTCCACGGTCGTCTTTAATTCCTGGTTATCAATATGAGCCGGTGGTCTTCCTCGAGGCTCATTCGCGATACTCAAATTGCCAGAACGAAATTTTTCGAACCAATATCGAGCATTTTTTTCATCGGTGGATCCATCTCCGAATGCCTGATTAATATTTCTTGAAGCTTGAGCTGCGGTATGATTTAATTTAACCCATTGACTTCCAGGCATATTTAGAGCGTCTTGCTCTGGGTGCCAAGGTTTTATTTTAAAGAATACGTGAAATTTTACAAAATATAATAATATTTAGTTACCGATATAATATTGTAATGGCATTTACAGTAATTTTTATTGAAAAAAAAACACTAATAATTCTTAACTCAAATGACCATTTGTAATTAATCTAAAATTTCAGCACACGCTACGAGATATCTCGTAGTTGGCAGTCAATGGGTTAAACTCGTACAAGAAGAGTAAATGTAAATCGCGTTTTGTTTCCATCTGGTTTGGGATAAAAATGAAATAAAAATGGGATACAAAGACGAAAAAATTTTACAAAATGAGTAAGAAGAATAAGCTTTATCTTTAAGCTTTATAAATAAAAATATCGAGCGCACGTTACAATGTACAGTCAACTCTCCTATAACGCGGTACTTTGAGAACGCGGTTTCCGTATAACGCCGACCTGAAATTGCGATAGCCCTCCTATAACGCGACACTCTGAGAACGGAGTTTCCATATAACGCGGAGCTCGACAGCGAGGACGAGTGTTAAAAGATTTTACAAAAGTCTTTCTTGTTTTTGTTGGAAAACAGTTCTTTTGTTTACTTTTTGTTTCATTGTTTTTTTATCATTTCCTTATATGAACTCTTCGATTCAATAAAAATAATTTATAATTCAATCTTGTCTTTTGTATTTCTTGGTCTCCATATAACACGGTACGAATAGTGTGATTTGTACTAATTCTGAGTTTCTTATAGCGCGGTTTCCATACAACGCGCTACGAATTAGCCTGGTTTGTACGGTTAAATCCGAGTTTCTTATAACGCGGTACGCACTCACCGCGTTATAGGAGGGTTGACTGTACCTCTCTCGGTCGCAGCTGAATACAGACTGAACAAAAAACGTTTCATAGTTTCCAACTTAATAGTTAAACAAAATATTAGTTAAAATCACCTTAAACTAATCGTATCAATTAGAAGAACTTTTCATGTTATTCCAATAGAATAAACAATTCCATATCATTGCACCCAATCATTATGTTACAAGTGTATAAAATTTCCAAACAGATCTTAACGCCTGTTCAAGATTTTACATTCAATTAACGAGTCCGATGATGGGAGGAACACAGTGTCCGTTGTTAGAACCAGAACCACTATGAACGCTGCCTGACACTTGATCGTTCCCCTTCCCATAACCACGCTGACATCACGATATCACAGAACTGGTCAGCAAAAGCAGCTCCTACAAGTTAGTCTTCTGCACGGCAGACCGAGTTCGTTCAGGAACTTACCGTTTCTTTTCAATCATCGTTTCAGGTGTACGTACGGTTTTATCCCTGTTCGTAGAAAGTGCTGAACATGTCCATCCCGTGATCTACTTCTGCAACGATTCATCCTAGCTATACTTGTATAAAGTGGGCCTCGACGAACTGTAATAGAAGGTGTGACATTTGGTATATTGGACCACTCAGATTTTAATATTACATGCATATACAAAGACGCATTGAGAAATGTGATACAAAAGCATGATTAAAAATTGACTAAAAATATTTTGGTTTGAATGATAAATGAAATATTTAATTGTTGGTTTGAAATTAATAATAAGTTTCATTTGAATTAATAATTGTAATATAATGATTATGATATTATGATATTTTAATATTATTTGAGATTAATAATTATTATTATAGTATGGTAATTGTAATATTATAATATTTTAATATTATTTGAGATTAATAATTATTATTATAGTATAGTAATTATGATATAATATTTTAATATTATTTGATATTAATAAATATTATTATAGTATGGTAATTGTAATATTATAATATTCTAATAGTATTTGAAATTAATAATTATTATTCTAGTATAGTAATTATGATATTATAATATTTTAATATTATTTGAAACTAATAATTATTGTTATATTACTAATTATTATAATTCCATTTGAAATTAATAATTATAATAATCTACCTTGATAATAAATTTTGATTAAATTTTGATTAATAATAAAATTAATTACACTGTCGTCCAAAAGTTTCTGATTACTACCTTAACTTTGCCAATTTTCTTTTCTTTTAATAAACAATAGTTGACATCAAATTTTATATTTTGAATAAAGTTCTAACAATTTTAGATTAAAAATTTTTGAATGATACCGCTCAATAAAAACATTCCAAGTCAAAATACTTAATTAAATTATTTTTAATAAATTAGTCTAAATATTAATATTTTAAATTAAATTCGAAATATTTTAAATTTAATAAATTTTCAATTGACTTCATAGAGTAGTATACTGTTTCATAGAGTAGTATCGTGAGAAATTATCAGTTATTTACTCTTATCGTTTATTTTATCTTTCACTTTCTTTTTCAGTGACCAGGTAATGATAAAACAATTAATAGAGCATGAATAAATAGTTAACATAAATCAACTGTTCGGTAGATAACACGTGTTTTAATTGTTAGTTTCACGCGTTACAATAACGTTATTATCTCCCTTCATCGTTTTACAATGGCAATTCGATATTCCATCGTTGATAACGAAGCTCGTAACACTACCATCGGTATTATTGCAACGATTGTTCAGCGGCCAATTCAACGGCACCGTTGTCAACGTTTCTCGTTTATCTGAACTTAAATTAATGCTAATGACAGGAAACGCATCCGGACAGTATTTCTGCTTCCATGCATGATAAATATCTGCCTCGTATTTTAGGGAACGTGTTGATCTCTCAATCTAACAACTGAAAAACATATGTTATCATAAAAATTATTAGACTAATTACAAAATTAGTTGTTCTAATAAAATAAAAACTCGTAATTGATCCTCTGTAATTCCACGTGACTTAGTTAATAATTACATATCCATATGTTTAGATTTTTTGTAATTTTTATTTTATTTGTTTATCATTGTGCTATTATATTTGACAACCTATAGAGAATTACAAAGAAATTTTTTTATCGTATTTCACATAGGTTAACATAGGAGAGTATTGCTCATTGATGATTCGCAGTAACATTAATAATAAATACAGTATACAACGTGTGGAGAATTATAAATTTTTCTTTTCATCGTATTTCACATAAGTTTACATAGGAGAGTATTGCTTTTTGATGATTAGTAGTAGCATTAATAATACTAAACACACTATACAATCTATAGAGAATTACAAAACAAATTTTCTTTTTTTATTATATTTCACATAAGTTTACATAGGAGAATTCTCTTTGAGAATTCGTAGTAGTCGCTCAAATGAATCTATTCTATTACGATCGCACCATTTGATCCATTGGTAGTTCTTCAACCACCAAGGAAACCTATTCTTACAGATGTTTGCATTCCCAAATTTCCGCTTAGCACCCCTCCAGCAGGCTTCGATCGTCCGATCCAGTTGACTAGCAATAAATAAGTTTCAGTTTGATTTCAATTAATTTATGTTACATAATCTAATTTCTAATAAAAATAGTCAAAACACCATCCAGACTAATTGTAAGTAAATTGCATTTGCTTGCGAGGACCTATATTTATTGCCATTTATTTTATAAACTCCTATATTTGATTGGATTTCCCGTTTCATACCAAATCCATAAAGGCACCTTGTCACAAAATCTGTATCACCTTGCACAAAATGAAATAAAACTTTAGAAAGAACTGTACAATTAAGTTCACTATATTGAATATATGCTATCTGTTTAATATTTGATTTTGTACTTTCAAATTATTTAAACAACTAGTTTCCTTAACTCTTCCGAGTAGTACACTTCATAAGTGGATGCTTGCAAAGGAAATAATGCAATGTAATATCTTTATTAACCCTGCTAATGCATGCGTCAGTGACATCATTGCTGGAACTATACCGTGATGATTTATACACCTACGTAGGGTATGCAACACACTTGTCGCGCAGTACCCGGTTTCGACTCAGGTGTAAAATATAATTCGTGTAAAATTTACCGGTTAAAACATCTGCTTTATTTGTGAAACAGAGTATTCTGTTTCTTGAATTGATATATGCTTGCAAAAACCATAATATATTCTGTTTAGTTCTCTTAAGTATATCTCTTTATATTTTTAAATTATCGTTTAGGCGTCGTTGGTTTCTGAGGACTGACAGTATCAATTTCAAAAAATAATACCTTATAATTCATTAATGGGTTCTGTTAAATCATATTAAACAAAGACAAGACTTTCCTTTGTAGATCTTTACAATTTTATTCTCAAATTCTTAACTATTTTGCGACCAAATGTTTTTAAATTTATGAATAAATTGTAGTAAGTAATATTAAATAACAGGCTAACGAAAATTCGACCAAAATCGGCGTGACGTTTAACGGGATAAAGATCAGTTTCTTAGTGCTCTCAGCAAAACA
>SMSQ01026226.1:63407-85997 GCA_019453375.1 Ctenoplectra terminalis
TCGTTTAGGCGTCGTTGGTTTCTGAGGACTGACAGTATCAATTTCAAAAAATAATACCTTATAATTCATTAATGGGTTCTGTTAAATCATATTAAACAAAGACAAGACTTTCCTTTGTAGATCTTTACAATTTTATTCTCAAATTCTTAACTATTTTGCGACCAAATGTTTTTAAATTTATGAATAAATTGTAGTAAGTAATATTAAATAACAGGCTAACGAAAATTCGACCAAAATCGGCGTGACGTTTAACGGGATAAAGATCAGTTTCTTAGTGCTCTCAGCAAAACAGCTCGCAGGTGATAATACAATATTATCGTACACCATTGTAGTACAGTAGTGTAATAACGTGAAAGAATAATTTTAACTTTCATCTTTTGAAACCAGCGTTACCAATTCATACAATTGTTCATTTTCCAGACATAAACATGGATCTCGAGGACGAGACGGTACGGATGCACCTTCTGCACGGTTACACCTCGAATTCTGCGACATCTCAGGCCGTATACAAGCTACTTCTCGATTATCTACGAACAAAGAATATCAGACACTTCAAATGCCTCGTCGAGCAGAGTTTAAAAAAACAATGGCCCGCCCTTAACATAAACTACGTCTATCCGAACCGATCCGACGAGACTTGTCTGGACATCGCCTGCAGCAATAGCCTTCCAGAATTCGTGAAGTTCCTGCTTGAAAAAGGTGCGGACGTGAACAGAGTCAACGAAGCCCACAACCGTGGACCGATTCACTTCGCTACGGAAAAAGGCGATGTCAATGTCCTCGGTATATTACTGGACAGTCCAACGATAAATCCTAACCTTGAGGCGGGACAGCAAACAGCTCTGCACATGGCGGTGAAAAAGAAAGATATGAATTGCGCGAAACTGCTTCTGGAAAAGAGAGCCAGTCCTAATATTCCTAATAATAAAGGTTTAACAGCTTTGCACATGGCGGCCATGAACGGCCACAGTGACATGGTTACCTTAATTTTTGAGAAAACCAGGCATGCTCTAGATTTGGATACTTACAAGGATTATAATAATCGAACGACCAGGGAAGTGTTGCAAAATAAGCTGCCAGATATTCAGTTGCCCCCCGTCGAGAAACGAGGAGTGAACGTTCACGATTTGAAGTACTATTTAAACGCCAACGATGAAACGAATTTCCTGAGGTGCCTCAAGGTCGTTCAGGACAACGTGGTAAACAACGGGGCAGAGGATTTAATTACAATGGCCGTGCAGAGAAATTTCAAGGACTCGGTCGATCTACTTCTGGAAAGAACAAGAGGAGCTGGTTATAATTTGGAGGAAGCTGCAAAGTTAGCTGTCCAAGAAGGCTCACCGGATATACTTCGGCAAATATTGGAGATGAGTGTCGAGGTTAAGAGTGATTTGTTGTTGAATGCTTGCCTGGAGCTCGGCATGCCGGGAAAAGTTGGATCGGAGAGCATAGATAACCGTTTGGAATGCTTGAAGCTGATCCTGGAAAGAGAGGACGTGGATATTCGATGCACGGATAGTAAGTATTGCATATTCTTGTTTTATACTTACTTCGGTTGTACGTGTAGCTTATTAAAAAACTATCGCTTATGAGTATATTAGAAATTAAGACTGGAAAAAAAAGTATTTCAAAACCTCCGCAAACGAGGATCGGGTTAAACGTGTAAGTTTTGTTTGGAAATTGTTGATGGATGCTCTATAGCATGGGAATATTTGTGATTTGTGTGGAACATTGAAGAAAAAGCAACATAGCTATTGGAATATGAGCTGTTATAAATGAAACAGTATGGTTTGTGTTTTCTGTTTCTTTATTTCACTACTCGGAACGGAACGTCTGTACTTAAGAAAATCTCACTACAAACTGTAAATAAATTCTAAGTTAGTTACGCGTTACTTTAATTTTCCCAGAACAGCCAAAATGTTAGAAACCAACAACGAAACGGCTTCTTTCCAAAAAATGATCGAACTATCCCAGACTTGTCTTAACGCTTAACCGTCTGGCTCTTTCAGAGCAAAATTTAAGTGTACGACCGGCAAAATTATGCGTATTTTAGAAACTGTAGTTTTTCTCGTAAAAGACATTATTTTTGAACAAAATTTTCAGGGAATGTGAAGAAACCATTATATTTATTTACAATAAAAGAACAATTAAGTAGCTTGCCCTTTCAGTTTAGGTTTGTATTTTAGATTAGGGTGAACGTTATTCTTTTTATTTACATGAATGTCGAAAAATACATTAATGTCTCGCCGACCGGTTATCGATAGTAGAGAAAGAACACATTAATGTTTCCGAACGATTAACACGTTGACTGCCACGTAGAAATCGCATGCTTTGCTGAGGACGCCATGGCTCGGGACACCACACCGGTAAATAGAAGATTCGACAAAAATTAATTTCATTTTATTATCTTCTAATAAAAATTTTTAATCGTTGAATAGTGCACGCTTTGTTTCAAAGTATTCTCCAATAGCGATGTTCAAGATTGTTGGAATATTTATTAACACTAGAACTACCGACGATTAAAGTATACTTGTTTCTACCGAAGAAATCAAAGTGGAAAGTATAGAAAATAATATGTAATGCAATTCAGACAAAAATTTATCTATATTTTTAATAGAAAATCGCGGAAAATCTGCTCAAAGGCACCGTAGTTAATTTATAAAGATTCTGTAAAACATTACGAATGGGTCATTTTGACCACTTTGGTAGTTCTAGTGTTAAAATGGTAAAACAGCGTTTGCCGTGGAAACTGTTTTATTCTTAATAAAATCGTAGGTGGAAAAATACACGTGTCCTAGGAAATAGATTTTGTTTAGTAAAAATGAGAAACATAAAAATACTATTGCAATTGGAAAAACTGTAATGTTAAAATGGTGCCGGTCTTCAACGTGGGAGTGCTGGCGGCTAAAACAGACTGACCAGTCCTCGGGAATCCTCGGGCTGATCAGCAGAAAGTGCAATAAAGCACAGGTCAAAAAAGACCTTGCAGCCGGTGGGTCTTACGCGTTGCGGTAGTATGCACATATTCTCGGTGAATCCCAACAAAGATTCCTTAACTATCAATCTTCGTTTCATTTTTACAAGTATAAACATTTGAAGCACTCCGGTCACCGATGACCACCGCGGGGCTGCAAGAGAAACAATCCCCGGTTATGTATTGTGGGAATGGTAAGATTGAGGTGAGAATGTTTAGTCTGGAGTGATAGAGGTGTGAATACATAAAGAGTGTTTGGGACAGTGTGATCGAAGTGCGAGAGACGAGTGTTTGGGCCGAGTGATAGAGGTGCGAGAGACGAGCGTTTGGGCCGAGCGATAGATGTGTGAGAAAAGAGTATTTGGACCGAGTGACAGGGAATATCGTGTGACCGAAGAGTTTCTGGGAATGCCTGAGCAGAGTGAAAGAGATTGAGAATAGAAGAAGAGAGAATGAGGGAATAAATGAATGGAGAAAATGCGTAGAGGGGTTAGTCGGAGAATAGTCAGAGAGCAGTGAGAGTTGAGTAAAGGAGAGTCTAGAGAAGAATTAGAGAGCGAACATTGTATCATCGAGTATAGCTACTAGTTAATAAATCGTTATTGTTCTTAAGACAGTGTCCATTGTAGAGTATTTATAGAGACACCCGTCTACAACCTAAAATCCCTACAGTATGACCACTTGTGGCAGTCAACGTGTCAAGCGTTAATACGGTTAGCGTTACATCGAATTAAAAAATAATGTCAATCCGCAGGTAAAGGAAACACGCCGCTCCATTACGCAGCCAGAGCCGACTGTCGCGAGGCGGTAACACTGTTGCTCGAAAAAGGAAGCTACATCGGTCACATGAACAACTTCGGCGTGCCACCGGTAGCCGACATCTCAGTATCCACTTTATCTCAATACTTCGACGAGTGCATATATGCTAGGAAAGAACGAACGAACGAATACACGATCGAGTTCAATTACAAGTGTTTAATGTCCCACGACACCTGTTGCACGGAGAGCCATCGGAAAAATTTCGTCCATCAAGAGAATCGAGAAATGGACGTCTTCCGATATATCGCCGATAACAATGGCTTGAAACACCTTTTGAAGCACCCTCTGTTGTCCTCCTTCTTATATCTCAAGTGGCATCGAATAAGACACGTCCTCTATGTAAACTTCGCATTATACGTTTTGTTTTATCTTCTGTTGAACACCTATATTCTGCAAATCACTTACGCGAACGATACACCGGAGTCGACGAACTCGAGCGGACAGGTCGGCGAAGAGATAAACGGATCAGCTTCTGTTTACATTCTGCGAATACTCACCGGCATAGCGATAGCGTTGCTAGCTTTCAGAGAAATTCTCCAACTGCTTTCGTCGCCGTGCCACTACGTCTCCAGTTTGGAGAATTGGGTCGAAATGACGTTAATAATACTAGGACTCGTTATGCTGAGCGGTGCACATTCGCAAGTTGCAGCTGTAACGATATTGTTGTCCGCCTGGGAACTGGTAATCTTAATTGGCAAACATCCTCGGATGTCCACCGGTATCGAGATGTTCAAAACGGTGTCGTTCAACTTCATGCGTTTCCTCTCCCTTTACGCCTTTCTTATTCTAGCCTTCGCGCTGGCTTTCTTCACACTCTTCAAGGACGGTGACGATGAAAATTTTCCTGATCCAGGACATTCGTTGTTCAAGACCATTATCATGCTCACAGGAGAGTTCGACGCCAACGATATTCCTTTCGTGTCGCATCCAATCGTCAGCCATCTTGTCTTTGTTCTGTTTGTCTTCCTTATTGCGATAGTGTTGTTCAATTTACTGAACGGCTTAGCAGTCAGCGATACCGCGGAGATTCTCGGGAAGGCGGAACTGGTTGGATTAATTTCTAGGATAAAAGTACTTGCTTACATTGAAAACGTGGCTGTTCGAGCTCCCTTTGTACACGGACCCCATTGTTTGATGTGTTATGGTTTGTTGCATGGCTGGAGGTGCAACCCGTTAACGTTCCTCGTTCGGAAGGTTCTTCTTTTTCCTGATTACTTGAAGAGTGGTATACTGAGTGTAAAACCGTACGACAGTTCGGAAGAATCCGACGGGAATTGTAAGGACAAAGTGTTTTCGAATTCTAAAATGGATCCACGCGTTATTAAACAGGCTAAGGAAATTTTGTCGAGGAGAGGTCGAGAATCGGAGAACGAAAAAATATTAAGTAAATTGGAGAAACTTGAGAAGAGATTCTTGGCGATGGAGATTGGTTTGAATTTCATAAAACAGAAGATTGAAAATAATAATTTTAATGTTGGGGGCGATGAGAATTAAAATATCTTAATGTTTGTTCTTGTTTTATTTTGTTAACCGCAACAGCAACTGAATGCGTTGTTAATCTCTAAGCTGTGACATTATTATATCGAAAGCGACGTATTTTTATACTTGTTTCCTTTAATATTATTTAATATTTTTATTATATTTAATAAACTATTTGATCGTATACAAAATTATTTGTATACATTTTAAACAGAGTAAATTCGAATGTGCAATATACACGAAATATGTATACAATTCAAGATCTATTTATGTGTAACTAAAGATACTTGAAGATTTTTATAGAGGCTGATATCGAGACTATATCACACACTGTTAATTATAACGTATTAAACATTACTTTATAAATACAATATACGTGACATTCCATTTAACGCGATTCAACGATATAAAAAAATTGTTAAAGAAGACGTTATAACGTGCGAGGAAAAATATTGCAATTATCAAAGCATTTATTATTATATTGTTAATTAGTATGATTGACAAATTACTGAATTTATTTTATTGAATATTGTCGTAAGTATTTCAAAAATAGCGCGTCAACTTGTATGCATCTTAGCTATTCGTAACTCATCGCCCTCACAAGGTCACGCCAAGGTCAGATTATTAGACATCGTTGAATTCATTTTGAAATCATAATGTAATAGAATTAAAGATATATAGTATAATTTATAAAAAATATCAATGAGCTTGAAATCTAATCAAATGTGACCTTGCCTTAAGTAATTTGTAAATTATATTTCCTCTCGTGTACATCGTAACTTCTACTTGAACCACTTTTTCATATTAGTAAACAGAAATAACGAAGTTATTTTTTTTTTAATGGTCTAGTTAAATGAGACACCTTATATGAAAAAATTATCATACATGTTATTAAATTAATTAATCCACAATATTAAGCTGGCATTAGCATTTTATAAAAATATTTTTAATACGAGTATTATAACGAGAATGTAACAAATGTTTCATGTTTATAAAATACATTTTATTTTTTAAATGTAGAAAATAGTGTCTTTTTTTACCAATTTCATATCAGTAATTTAACGTAAGCAAATTTACACGCTTTCCAGGAAATTGAGTCAAGATGGTAGTTTCAATAACTTAAATAAAACATTTACTACACGATTAAGCAGAATTGTTTTACTTACAGATTTTAGATTTTACTATATTATTAATTACTATGGACGTTTTAATATTGTATACAAACATCGTGCAAAAAGTATCGCTTTACAATGGAATTTTTCAGGTGCTACAAGTGGATATCGTTATATAGATCTCTACAATTTATGAGTATTTAATAGTTAATCGGCAACATCTTCTTGGGTTGTTTTTTCTCTTCCACGACGTATCAAAATATCGGTATAAAATAAATTGAAATCTAGCCTAATTAAAAAAGTAATAATATAAAAATGATAATGTTGAAAATTGTGATTCATCCAGAAAATATCATAGAATAAGTATTTACAAATTTTTCCACCAAACTTACCTACAAAACACGTTAAGAAGTTTTTCATTGTTGTTATCACACCCTAGATCACAGATTCTGTCCAGAAGACGAACTAATACTTGAGTAAATTTGTCGTCCAACGCTATAATAGTTTCTTCAAAGCTGGCAGGATTCTCTTTGGACATATTTCCATCTCCCTCCTAATAAATCACAGGGACAAAGAAGCTATTATTTTTGCATTTTGTTTAATAAATGTACGAGACCCTTTGTAAAACTAAGATTAAGAAGCATACGTTAAAAAAATAAACATATATAATGATGTCTGAAATAGATCAATAAAATATATGATTACAGACCAGAATTTGTAAAGCAAATGCATTACTTAAATCTAATATACCTGCAGCTGAAAATGAAAACACGTTGATTGTACATATGAATCTATGACAAAAAAAAAATTGTAATTCATAATATAAAGTATCATGCTTATACCTCCATGACTTTCAACAGTTAAGTATAGTAATTAACGTGTAATTAATGTTAAAAAAAAAAGTATTCAAAAATATTATTAAAAACTACAATGATCAATTTGCATGCGTTTCATAACAGACAATAGAATTTCAAAATTAACCAGAAAAATAATTACTTTTTTCTTAAATTTGTACATATAATATACATTTAAACATATATTGTAAAATTATTATATGTTACTTATGTGTTATATATTTATACTTAATACAAAATCTGCATGCAACATTACTATTCATTAAAGTAGAGGATTCTGTTTGTACAAAAAATACACTGTTGCATATTCATTGAACTAACATTTAAATAAAAAAACATATATTATATATATGTATGTGAATATACATATGCATGTATAACACTGTATATAAATTTTATGACTTACTTTGTTATTTCATAAAATTTACAATATTCTTAATTTGAATAAAATTTAATTTTCTTTAATAATATTTTCTTATTCGCTGGAAGTATATTATTTATTTTTCTAAACTTATAATGAAAAATGTAAAACTTATAATGAAGTAACCAATTTTAATGACAATACCCGATTACCATTATTGTGATAACAATATGGATGTTAATAGTGATGATGTTCATAGTGTAATATTGTCTTACTAATTACATATAATTATATATAAAAAAATTATGATCAATGTTTTTACTAATTATGGAGAAGAGCATTAATTTGGATGTGCTATCTACTAAAAGTTAAATCTATCCATTCTTATACATTGCTGAAAAAATTCAGACTAGACAGAAAAAATTCAAATCTATTACTCGCTTTTCATCACTGAAGAAATTCAAAGAAAAAAAAGAGAAAAGAAAGAAAATGGAATTTTCCAATGAATTTTAATTAAATTCATATTGAACACATAAATCATGCGGATTTAAATTTTGTGTATTATATAAAAGATGATCTATATAGAACGATTTTTGTTTACCAAACATGAAAAGCTTTATGATACTAATACTACACAGATGCATGGAAGCGAAGTTGAAATTTTGGGGATATACCTCAGAATCATAGACATCTTCCTGATAGGGGCCAATCATGGACGTCAATTCGGCGTCAATGTAGTATGGGCTCATACGCTTAACATTAGTAAAATATTAAAATTCAATTTACTACTAAATCCTTCTTTTTAGTTTTATGATTTATTACAAACATTTAGTATAGAAAATACTAAACTGTAACCATCAAATGGCAATAACTACGTGTTAATAATAAACACATCATGCAGATCCGTTCTGTGTTTTTGTCAATTTTAAATGTAACACCGAAGCAATCATTTTTATTCATGTTATACAGCATGTAAAATGTAACTGCAGAATGTAAGATTCCACTAACGGTATTAAACAGAAGGCTATTAAGAGATAAGAAATCTCAATTGTATCTACCATTTATTTCTGCACGATAATTTTACCAAAAACATCTGTGACACCTATTTTATACCCTTTTGCACATATTTATGGATAACAAACATTCGACAGAATCTGAATTAAAGCAAAGAATGCAACTTAGAGAAAATGTTTTCATTGTATTTTATGTACGTACATACGTGTACAATATATATGATTAATAGCAATTTAAGATTACTTGTGTATATTTATACATTTTTATACCAATATTGTAACACACTTACCTCCATAAAATTGCAAAAATCGATACAAGCAGCGCAAATGCCTGTTATGCAGCTAAGAAGATCAGAATCTGTTAGCATGCACTCCTTCAAATAACTATCTTGCAGATCTTGATGCACGCTTAAAACATCGTCCACGTTACTGACCTAGGTATAGAATTAAAAAATTGTATTCTATAAAATTAATTTAGAAACTTAATTCGATTAAAATTGTTTCGATAAAATTATTTTAATACGTTCCGCGTCCAAAGAAAGCTAAGACAACGAAGAATCGTACCTTACTCATTTTACTTATAAATGTAAGCCAATTTGGTTCTATAACTTCGATCATCATATAATATGCTAAATGTTGAATACAGTCAAGCATTCGCTGCCTCACCGAGAATGCTTGTCTATACGACATTGCTACGTTGTGAGTAAAATTTTTTGCAATTTTATTACTGACCCATACCCTAAAATAAAAAAAAAAAAAAAGCAAAGGTTTTTATTACTATTTACACCTTTAATTTATAAAGGTATTAGACAGAGGCGGCCCGTGCATAGGCACTGCAGAACTGCAGCACCCCCAATTTTTTCTCTGCGTATAAATATATTTATTAACCCTTTCGCTACGATCCTATAAAGACCAAAAGCGTCATTGGTATACAGATCAATACAGTTTTTATTAACATAACACGAATATGGATATCAAAATGTAGGTACATTGTATAATGAATCATGATATAACACGTGTAAATGAAAGTAGAAATAATTCAGTGCTATTGAAATTCTTCATCCACAATTTTAACAAATGATAACTTAATTTTTGAGGACGTATATATACGTCTTTCGTAGCGAACGGGTTAATTAATTTATATTTTCTTGTAAGATTTAATATTCTATACAATTCAATATTTTTTCATGTTTAACTTTTTTTTAATGTTCACTATCATTTTAATATTTGATTCAAAAGTTGCAGCACCATTACAATTTCAAGCCACGAGCCGCCACTGGTATTACATAAAAATCTTGAAGATATACAACAACCTGCATAGACGTCTTTCGATATATTTGCAATAAAATAAGTGTCTGAACAGCATTTGATAGCAAGCTATTGCTTTCCTGTTGAGTATTAAAGAGACTGGCCACTTAACGTCGTAATTAAATACAAATGCTTCCAAACCAGTTAACGTTTTCTCAGTCTGAAAACAATACTCTGCAAACAGAAAATTTCATTTATAAGAAATATGAAGATATTCAAACATGTTTTTAAAAAGTATTCGACGCTTCTTCCATGTCGCTTTGTATAAACATATCAATGGAATATACCTTTTTCTTCTCTAGTTTGAATCGAAAGTATTCTAAACATTTGAAACTGTAGATCGTATGGTAAAAGTTCCGGTTTCAGATCATCCTTGTACGGATCTGAGTCTGCAGTAGACATACGCAACGCAACTTCAAGAAGCGGTGCTAATCGATGGATGAAAATATCGTACATGTTTTTATTTAATTCAGCCTCACAAAGGTTCATAAATTGAACCTAAAATTATATAATATCATACAACTTTACAGCACCAATATATAAACCATTAATGAAACATTTAATTATACGAACTTACCACAAAATCTCCTTGTGCGAGAAGAAAATAATTTTTTACACTACGCAGCCGACCCATTAAATCATTTTCGTGAATAAGAACTTCCAATAAAGTCTTTGCAGCTTCGGAGTATGCTCTATCAATGGCAGCTATATATTTTTGTCCTTGGTGTTGATAAATTAATGGTTCTTGTTTTCCCCACTGAACTGTTTTACCTATATGTAATTACAACAGATGATTATGATTCGTATTATTTCAATAATTTTTGTTAAATAAAATTACTAAACTACAAGGAACAGTTATGTACAAATATTGCATAATAAGTATTACATACCACATTGCCTAATTACGTTAAAATATTTTCCGGTTCTTAAAATTGTTTGTGCGTGTTCATTAAGAAACGTGGGTATTCTTTCTGGTCTCATAGTGTATCTTTTTTCCCAGTAATCTGCTGAATAATCTATGGGAAGTTCTTCTCTATGAATTAATTCATTATCTTCCACGAAAAACTAAAACGTATAAAAGAATTTAATAATTTGCTAAATATTAAATAATTAATAGATATATTGATAATTTAAATGCAGACATTCCATTTTTACCTCTTCGTATGGATCACATATCACTCCTTTATATACCCATTTTTCTAATATTTGCATATAGGGAACACTTGCTGTTTGTATGAGAAACAAACATAGTTCTTTAAACTTTGCCTCTCCGCTAATATTATTTGCTTGTTCGTGCAGAAGGCTAAGCACTTTTCCACCTTTTGCGTTTGCCTAAAACAAAACATCTTTTCGTGTAAACTAATTGTTAAAAGATAGAAGAATACAAGATAAAAATCATAACTTACTTTACATATAGTGCATGTAATTTGAAAGAGAATAGACATAGCAATCATGGTTGGCTGAATATAAAACCATAATTTTTGCAAATTTAATTTGCCGCGTACATGTTCCATTTCTAATTGTACAACAAACAACTAAAAAAATTGTACAATCATGTTATACCATTTCAGAAAAAATAATTTAAAACCGAAAACACATTAGTATCATATTGTTATACGCACTAAATAATCTTTTAGTAAACATTTTATAGCTCCTCTCAAAGCATGATTTACTTGACCATCCTCTGGCAAAACTTTCTTTTCCACGAACCTAGCCGTCATAGAATAGTGGGACGCAAGAGGTAATATCTGTTGTGTCATTTGTTTATATGATATACCTACACGAATAAAAAAACAGAAAAATTTAATACAAGCGTTATGTATTTAATTACTGTGAAATTTTATTTTTACTTTTTCTTACCAACGTCTGAAGATATATTAAATGTTTTCACTGCATATGGGCTTGTTAAAGGTTCAGAAACGATGTAAGTTCCATCTATACCTTTCAAGCAATATAAAATGTCCCAAAGTAATATTGATTCCTGAGAAACTATTGGTACAACTTCTGCAAATATTTGATCAATTAGTAAACTAATGGAATTAATTTTTTATATAAATACAAAATAATATTTACTCTGACATGGTGTCACGTTTGATTCATTATAAAAGTCCCATGTAATCCGAGGCCTCTCGTGAACCCAGTTATGTTTTATTACAGATGGCTCTGTTTTCTTTATAATTGCACATACTTGCTTATTTAGCTTCTTTTCCCCTTCCACAGCAGCTTTAATCACGTTCTTACAAATCTATGTTATACGTAACGTAAATCAAATTAGAAATAAAACATAACTACAAATTAAATTATTATTAAACCAGCATTTAAAAAATAGAAAAAACCTGCGGTAAATCATCTGTAGTAATGGCAGCATTCTTTGTAGCATTCGATGCTAAAGCCGATGCTTGTTTAGCCAAGTAACTCTTCAATTCCTTATCTTCGGATATAAGTTCTAATACCTGAATAAACAAACCTAACAAATCTACCCTGTAAAAAGAAAGAATTTGTTAATACTACTTTAATATCTTATATTAAATCTAGGTACGCATTTGTAATAGTACTAACTTCTTTGCTCTCAATTCTTCATACTTTTGAAGAAATAATTCAGGAACAGGTGAACTTTTCGCCAAACTGCGAATAGAACTTTGCGATGCAACAATGGTTAAAGCGCTTGCACTCGTCGGTACACCTTCTTTTTGTAATTTTTCTACATGTTTCTCTGGTGCAGAAGACGACCTAAGTATCAAAAGAAAAATTCATTTCCATACATTTCTTCGTTGCAACATGGAATTTAAATATCAATGTTAAATTCAAAATACACACGGAACAAAATTGTTACATTTGTTGGTGAAAAAAATTAATGTAAACCAATAAAAAATTTTCACTTTTACTCACCCCAATAATCCAATTAATTCAACCACTAAATGATGTAATTTAAATTCGCTCATTGTTTTAAACTAATGAACACATTACATTCTCCCAAGAAATACTTATTTCTTTTGTACCATTGTAACTTTGATCGAGTCTACCAGATCTACTAACATATTTAAATACGTTTAATAAAAAGATATTTTACGAATCATTTGAAATATTTGTTTACTTTTCTTATTATTGTAATTGGTTAGATGAAGTATTACAGGTTAGGTTTGATACAAAAGAATACGAATTAAAGAAGAATATCACTAGATATTTTAGTTTCAACGAAACGCAATGCCTTTTAAATATTATCTCGCAATATTACATCGCAAATGTGAATCTAATTTTTTATCACCATTAATCGTAAATTACGGTAATTAATTTTAAATTATTTTGAATTTGATTTGAATTCATCCACGCCAATTTGTATCCAATGGCCAATAACATGCGTGTATTCAAAATTTTTTATTTACACTATTCAACAATCAATATCTACAATTTACGATGAACATTAACATTCGTAAATATGTTACAATATTCAATTTCGATATAATTAACAAATATATGAAACAAGTAGATAATTACATTGTAATATAAATATGTTTGTTTTTATGGTAAATTTAAACACAATTGTATGTAACATAAGAATGATATTTTTTAAGCCTAATATATTTGCTATTAATAAGTTTATATACATAAGACTCGTCGTTTAATCTTAATAAAATGATTACTGTAAAATAATTTATGAACCTTTTGTTATTATAGTTTATGTATTTAAATAAATAACATGTTTGAAACTAGGATAACTATTTATATTTTTTTTATGCTAATACTTATATCTTAATATTTCACGGTATGTATCAAATTTATGAATCTGAATTATCCTCGATCGAATTACTATCCGGAGGAGTGAGAAACATCGTTCCATAAAATAACGACTCTTCGTATTCTTCGTGAAAGATTGTTGTTTCGTCTACGGGTAAAGGTAAGACATTTTTTTGCAACTTTGAAGTCACTTGAAATACGTATTTACTAGAAGGAATTCTGAAATTGTACAAGTATTTTATATTACATATTTATGAAAAAATATACAGTGCGAGTCAGTAACAACTGTGGTTTAAAATAATTTGTTATTTACTGAATTAAGCGGAAATTGTTCGAATACGTTCTATAAAAGAAATGAATTAAAAACGTAAAAAAATTAATTTTGTTTTATTAAAAAGATACCTGAAATTTTTGTTCAACATATTGCAGGAAAACATATTTTTTTGTTGCATGATATTTTCATTGATAATATTTGTTGATACGTTACGTGTTTCTTTCGTAACATTATTAACACGATTGGATTGTATAATATTGGTATTATTTAATTGCACTGAATTCATATGATTTGCATCCTTTTTAAATCTTTTGATCACATTATGAGTCTCTGGATCGATTATAGGTCTCTTTCTTCTCGCTAAATTAGTACTTTGAAAATTCACAGTTGGTCTATAGTTTTCTTTAGAGCGCCTAAATTGATCAAAATAATTAAAAACGGTAACCAAAATTTAAAANATTATACGCACTAAATAATCTTTTAGTAAACATTTTATAGCTCCTCTCAAAGCATGATTTACTTGACCATCCTCTGGCAAAACTTTCTTTTCCACGAACCTAGCCGTCATAGAATAGTGGGACGCAAGAGGTAATATCTGTTGTGTCATTTGTTTATATGATATACCTACACGAATAAAAAAACAGAAAAATTTAATACAAGCGTTATGTATTTAATTACTGTGAAATTTTATTTTTACTTTTTCTTACCAACGTCTGAAGATATATTAAATGTTTTCACTGCATATGGGCTTGTTAAAGGTTCAGAAACGATGTAAGTTCCATCTATACCTTTCAAGCAATATAAAATGTCCCAAAGTAATATTGATTCCTGAGAAACTATTGGTACAACTTCTGCAAATATTTGATCANAAAAAATAAAAAGACAAATAACATTCAATAAAATTTTCCTTACAACAAAATATCTTTGTCAATCTTTGATTTTATTTGATTAAAAAATTGATCATCATCTTCTGTTGTAAAAATCGTTGTTGAAGCAGTTGGTTTCTTATTTATGTTTTGTCTGGTAATATTATCAGAACATATGATTCCTACAATTCCGGTATGATAATAAAACTTAATTTTATTAAATAATATTAATTAAAAAAAAAAAAAAATGCAAATTAAAGTTTTGATTACTTGAACTAAGTTTTTTTAAATCCATTACATCGTTCTGTTTGTTAATCATTGTGTAATTATTTATTTTAACACTGTTTAAAAATTGCATGGATGATCCTGAACTGTTTGTGTTCGTATTATGAATCGATGCACATCTTTCCATTGTTGATTATTATTCTGTTTAATGTTATATTTCACGTACGAAATTATTGTTAACACGAATCTAATAACAAAATTAATACTACGAATAAAAATCTTCTCTATATTCAAAACAGAAAAACATATAGTACTTTTAATTATTAATAGTAATACTAATAATAGCGGTCCTAAATATTTTATTAAGCTTGAATATTTATCTACATATATATACGATTGCAAAAATAAAAATAATATATTCTTTTGCGTATCTTTTTTTCCCCCATTCAACTATTAAATAATACTAATACTAATAATAACGATCCTAAATATTTCATTAAGCTTGTATACATACGATTGCAAAAATAAAAATAATGTATTATTTTGCATATATTTTTTTCCCATTCAACTATTAAATAATACTAATACTAATAATAACGATCCTAAATATTTCATTAAGCTTGTATACATACGATTGCAAAAATAAAAATAATGTATTATTTTGCATATATTTTTTTCCCATTCAACTATTAAATAATACTAATACTAATAATAACGATCCTAAATATTTCATTAAGCTTGTATACATACGATTGCAAAAATAAAAATAATGTATTATTTTGCATATATTTTTTTCCCATTCAACTATTAAATAATACTAATACTAATAATAACGATCCTAAATATTTCATTAAGCTTGTATACATACGATTGCAAAAATAAAAATAATGTATTATTTTGCATATATTTTTTTCCCATTCAACTATTAAATAATACTAATACTAATAATAACGATCCTAAATATTTCATTAAGCTTGTATACATACGATTGCAAAAATAAAAATAATGTATTATTTTGCATATATTTTTTTCCCATTCAACTATTAAATAATACTAATACTAATAATAACGATCCTAAATATTTCATTAAGCTTGTATACATACGATTGCAAAAATAAAAATAATGTATTATTTTGCATATATTTTTTTCCCATTCAACTATTAAATAATACTAATACTAATAATAACGATCCTAAATATTTCATTAAGCTTGTATACATACGATTGCAAAAATAAAAATAATGTATTATTTTGCATATATTTTTTTCCCATTCAACTATTAAATAATACTAATACTAATAATAACGATCCTAAATATTTCATTAAGCTTGTATACATACGATTGCAAAAATAAAAATAATGTATTATTTTGCATATATTTTTTTCCCATTCAACTATTAAATAATACTAATACTAATAATAACGATCCTAAATATTTCATTAAGCTTGTATACATACGATTGCAAAAATAAAAATAATGTATTATTTTGCATATATTTTTTTCCCATTCAACTATTAAATAATACTAATACTAATAATAACGATCCTAAATATTTCATTAAGCTTGTATACATACGATTGCAAAAATAAAAATAATGTATTATTTTGCATATATTTTTTTCCCATTCAACTATTAAATAATACTAATACTAATAATAACGATCCTAAATATTTCATTAAGCTTGTATACATACGATTGCAAAAATAAAAATAATGTATTATTTTGCATATATTTTTTTCCCATTCAACTATTAAATAATACTAACACTAATAATAGCGGTCCTAAATATTTCATTAAGCTTGTATACATACGATTGCAAAAATAAAAATAATATATTCTTTTGCGTATTATTCTTTACCATTCAACTATTAAAATAACATTTCTAAAAATACGTGAATTGTGTTATTATTATCTCCTCGCAAACGCAATTAATTTTATCTTAACAACCAATATTTTACCAATAATATTTCTCTACAATGTTCGTATATTTTAATATTATCGGCATCAACTTCATTAATATTCGTACTATGCATGAATTAACGAACGTTGTAATATATAAAAGAAATACATCGCTGTTCGTATCGAGCAACAAACGAATATCACAGATCTTTTCACCTTGTTACCCTATATAATGAAAATTAAATAAAACGTGAAAATGTGAATTCGTACGAGCTCGATCACCGACTCGAACAATCTCAATCCTACTCGTAATGTACACAACGGCTGATCGACGCTTCAATAATTTCTTCTAGGTTAGCAAAGTTTCATCAGACTGATCGGTGTGCCGTGGTAGGAATATAACCTCTTCAAAGTTTCAAGTAGATCGGAGAAACGAACGAAACGTTTACACGAGTCACGATTGTAAATTTGGAAGGATGCGTTTCATGACAGCGGTGAATTTCAAGATACTGCCAGTTTTTCGGCACCGTGTGACGAACGTTCGATCATTCTGCAGAAATCATCGCTCGGATTGCGGAGAGTTGTCGGTGCACGTACAACCGCAATTTAGAAGAATAAAACTTAACGAATATTATGGAACGTTTTCAAGAAGTATCCACAATCGTAGACAGACCGCGGCTATTATTTCGATTAGATCGTTTGCCACCAAACGATTCAACGATAAAGATTCTAACAAGTATATTTCCTTCGTTTAAGATTCATTTTTCATTATTATATATCTTAAATTTTACTCGTTTGAACGATAGAAAACATTTGTATCTTTGAAGCGAATAACATTCTCCGAGTAATGATTGTAATTTTCATATACTTTCAATTCGTAAAATTATTTTTGTTCGATATCTCCAGCACTGTAGTTCTGTTATAAATGAATTTTATAAACTGTATTATTCTTATCCATGTTTTCTTTCGTAGTGGAAACAACGAAGACGATATCAAAGATCCAGCTTCATTACCAGCCACTGTTATTGTGCCAGAAGTATGGCCTCATGTTCCTGTTATAGCAATTAGTAGAAACCCAGTATTTCCAAGATTCATAAAACTCATAGAACTTAGTAATCCAATTCTGATGGATTTAATTCGTAGAAAGGTCAAATTAAATCAGCCTTACATCGGGATCTTTTTAAAGAAACAAGAAGAGTAAGCGCTATAAACATACTTTCGTTGACAAATATGAATAGGTATGATGTTGATTATTGAACTTGATCGTTTTGGCAGAAACGAATCAGAGGTTGTACAAAATTTAGACGAAGTTTACTCCGTTGGGACATTTGCACAAATACACGAGGTACAAGATCTAGGAAATCGATTAAGATTAGTTGTAATGGCACATAGAAGGATTAAAATTGTTAACCAGATCTTAGAAGAACTTCAAAAACCTACCCATGGTGAGTAGCAAGGTTCAATTAAATGTTTAGATAAAACAAAGCAAAGATTTTTGTGAGCAAGCAATAAGAAATTAATTTCTGAAGCAAAAATATTAATTTTTACTTAGAAAAAAAAGAAAAGAAATTTAATATTTCTTGTCTAGTAAATGCCGGATTTTTTATCGTCTATGTTCAAATTTATTTTCATGTAACTTCAAATAATTTGTACATAAATGGTATACTATAAAGAGATGAAACTGACGTTTCCTCTATTAAACACAACAATTCGCGTCCCTGTAGACGATACAGTTTCTGGTGGCAAACCAAGTCGTAGGTCGTTAATTCGTAAGAAAATAGAAAACAGAGTACCAGAATCAGAACCAGAGAAAGCACAGCAAAATATAGAAACCAGTACTACTCCTGAAAGTAAGATAACGGAAGAAACGCAAGAAAAGGTTGAAGAAAAAGTTACTCCTCCACCAGATTCTACAACTCAGCCTAACGCTCAACCTTTGTTAATGGTAGAAGTTGTAAATATTACCCATGAGAAATTTAGGCAAACTGAAGAAATTAAGGTAACCGTAGCAAATATTATTTATCAACTACTATTCTTGATGTTTATCCCTTTGCGGTCAATAAACTGTGTACAGGATGTTCTATTTTAATTCATTCGTGCAATTATCTCTTGAACTATTGGAAAAAATGTTTCAAATGGAACGTATTTCTTTTTAAGAGGAACATCTTATTGTCAGAAAATCCGTTGTTCCGCATAAGTCCGATGCAGACGAGCAACTTCTGTCTTTGCGATCTCGCTGCGATTATGTATCTTTCTTTGTTTTCCAAGTTAAAAACAACGAAGACAAACATATAATCTCAGCGAGATCGCAAGAACAAAAGTCGCTCGTCTGCATCGGTCCTCAGACGAAAATAATCGACATACATGTTTGAGTTTGTACATATATATACATCCTTAGAGAGTGTTGTAGCATCTATAACAAACTTGATTTCATTTGTTTTAACAAACATAGCTGGTTTGGTTTAGCTTCAAACTGCTTCGTCTGTAAAGAGTTAAAAAATATATAAAAATAGCGAGAGAAGCAGTGTGTAATATATAATACAAACGTTGTATATGGTTTTCTTTTATTCTTTTCTTTTTTTTTTGTTTTTTTTTTTGTTTTTTTTTAAGTTTAGATTTACAATTGAATTGCGTTTATGTTATCCTATATTTTGGTCATTATTTCAATCACAAATTTATCGCAATAAATACTAAACAAAAAAAAAATTGTTTTAATGTGCAGGCTTTGACACAAGAATTAATCAAAACGATTCGAGATATTATCAGTATGAATCCCTTATATCGTGAATCTTTGCAACAAATGTTGCATCAAGGTCAGAGAGTCGTGGATAATCCAGTTTACTTAAGTGACCTGGGTGCAGCTTTAACAGGAGCAGATGCACAAGAATTGCAGCAAGTGTTAGAAGAAATGGATGTAAGTGGTTATTCCTATGTTTATCACGAAAATTAATTTTTAAGACGGCTAAAGCAACAATTTTATTTGCAGATTTTAAAAAGGTTAAGATTATCGCTTGCATTATTAAAGAAAGAATATGAACTAAGTAAACTACAACAAAAAATTGGTCGAGAAGTCGAAGAAAAGGTTAAACAGCAACATAGAAAGTATATTCTTCACGAACAATTAAAAGTAATAAAAAAAGAATTGGGATTAGAAAAAGATGATAAAGATGCAATAGGAGAGAAATACAGGGAACGTATAAGAGAGAAAACAGTTCCGAAAGCAGTGATGGACGTGCTTGAAGAAGAACTAACTAAACTAAATTTCTTGGAGAGTCACAGTAGCGAATTTAAGTACGTGTTACTATTGTAATTTCATTGCGAAAGATTCTTATTCGATACTTATAACACGAACAAAATATTATTTCCTACTTAAGTAATCTAACTCAATTTTAATTCGGTGATATAATTTGATTTGCAGTGTGACAAGAAATTACTTAGATTGGCTTACATCCATGCCATGGGGTGTTACTAGTTCTGAAAATTTGAATCTTCAGCAGGCAATTGAAATTTTGGACAAAGACCATTACGGAATGGAAGATATTAAAAAACGAATCTTGGGTAATTAAATATTTAAGGAATAGATAATTGGCATATTTATAAATTATAAAAAATGTATGTATCTCTTACTAACTTTTATTATCTTCAACTTTAGAATTCATTGCTGTTAGTCAATTGAAGGGATCGACACAAGGAAAGATATTATGTTTCCACGGACCACCGGGTGTTGGAAAAACATCGATAGCCAAGTCAATTTCCCGTGCACTTAATAGAGAGTATTTCAGATTTAGCGTCGGTGGAATGACAGATGTTGCAGAAATCAAAGGTCATAGAAGAACTTATGTGGGTGCAATGCCTGGCAAAATTATTCAATGTTTAAAAAAAACCAAGACTGAAAACCCTCTTGTTCTTATTGATGAAGTCGATAAGATTGGAAAGTGTGTAGTTATAAACGTTTACATACGTTAAATTACACAGCAAATGTTCCCATAAAAATATAAATATTACGCTTTTCTTTGATTAGGGGTCATCAAGGCGATCCAGCGTCCGCCCTTCTGGAAATGTTAGATCCGGAACAGAATGCAAATTTCTTGGATCATTATCTGGATGTGTCTGTGGATTTATCGAAAGTGCTCTTCATTTGTACAGCAAACGTGATCGACACTATTCCAGAGCCTCTTAGAGATCGTATGGAAATGATAGATATGTCGGGTTACGTCGCAGAGGAGAAACTTGCGATCGCTAAGCAGTATTTAGTGCCACAAGCCATGAATGACTCGGGTCTCAGCAATCAACAGATCACGATAAACGATGACGCGCTCAACTTGTTGATTAAGTCTTACTGTCGAGAATCGGGAGTAAGAAGTCTTCAAAAGCACATAGAAAAAGTTCACAGGAAGGTTGCGTTCAAAGTAGTTAAAAAAGAAGCGGAAAAAGTCGACGTAACTGTGGACAATTTACACGAGTTTGTAGGGAAACCTGTATTCACGCACGACAGAATGTACGAAGTCACGCCTCCTGGAGTAGTTATGGGCCTTGCATGGACAGCTATGGGAGGCTCCACTCTATTCATCGAAACAAGAATAAGAAAACCTTTGAGCCAAAAGAAATCTGAAGGTACTTTCGAAGTCACCGGCCACTTAGGTGACGTGATGAAAGAATCCATTCGTATAGCAATGACGGTTGCGAGAAACTTCTTGAATCAGATAGAACCATCTAATACTTTCCTGTACGATTCTCACCTGCATTTACACGTACCCGAAGGTGCAACTCCGAAAGATGGCCCTAGCGCAGGTATCACTATCGCAATAGCATTTATTTCACTCGCCAAGAATCGATCAATTAGACAAAACGTTGCCATGACCGGAGAACTTAGTCTAATGGGAAGAGTTCTTCCTGTTGGTGGTATTAAAGAAAAGACAATTGCCGTAAGTATAATCAGGATAACGTACAATATGTTGCGAATCAATTAAGCAGGGAATTGTTATACGTTTATTTGAGAAAAAAAAAATGTTATTCTTAACACCGTGTAGCAGCCACTGCTTGAATGATCTGTAATTCTAAAGTACTACTCTGTATGACAATGAATTATTATTTGAGATACGCGTTATTCTTGTTTAAGGCGAAACGAGTCGGTGTGAACTGTGTAATTCTCCCTGAGGAAAATAAGAAAGATTTCAATGATCTTCCTAAATACATTACGGATGGCCTTGAAGTTCATTTCGCTTCAACTTTCGAAGACGTGTACCAGATATGTTTTGCGCCACAGCAAGAAACTGAAACCGTTCATCATCAAAAATCCTTAGATCTTGATATTTCACCATCGCAAAGCGCTCCACTTCTGGGTAAAAATACCGACTGAATTATTTAAGCATAAAATACTTACGCATTTTAAAAGCTGTTTATCGTATAATTTTACGTACACGCGGCCCACTTAAAACAAACTTAAGAAATAATCGAAGATCTATTTTGTCATATACTATTTTATATAGTATCAGTTAAGTAAAAGTACAGAGTACTAATTTATTTAAGTTTAAAACAGGAAATTAAAAATTTTATTTCAATTTTATTAATGAACTATATATTTTTTAATTAATGTAAAAATAAAAAATGCTAAGGAAGGAGATCTAAGTTTTTGCTACTGTCACGATGTACTACTCTCTTTTTTTTTTT
>SMSQ01026226.1:90950-101082 GCA_019453375.1 Ctenoplectra terminalis
TTTTTTTTTTTTTTTTTTTTTTTTTTTTTAATTTCATAAGGCAAAAACTAAGACAAGTCAGTCTAAACATCACACTGAAGAAGTTAAACAGTGTGTTATGCGCTTAATTCATAGAAGTTTGGTATGCCTTGGGGATTTAGCCAGATACAAGTTAGAATTAGATCCATATTGGGATTCAATGATAGCAAAGAGGTACTATAAAATGGCTATAGCAATTGATCCAAATATCGGAATGCCGCATAATCAGTTGGGTACTGTAGCAGGCAATAAAAATTATGGACTCGATGCAGTGTATCACTACATGAGATGGTTAGAATACCTTTTTACTTCATATTTGAATGGAAATATGAGATTTTTATCCCCTTTTATTAACCGTAATTTACATAAACTTGTACGTTGCAACTTTTTTCAGAAAATATGGTATAAAAATTTTATAAGATCCGTAAGATGACCTATTATAATTTTTCATGTTTTTGTAACTTAACAGATATTTTAATATGTTCAAAATATAGTTACATAAATTATTAACAATTATTTTATAGCGTATTATGCAACGAACCGTTTGAAGGAGCAGAAGGAAACTTGAAGAGAGCCATTGTTACACACTCAGTTTGTACCGATGAAAAATGTCCTACACACATGTGCGTATCAAGATTGTTTTCGCTGCTACAATTATGGGATTATGATATACCAAATTCTGATCGGATAAATCAAGAATGTCAGGTACACGAATTAACATATATTTATATGCGTTCTATCCTTACTCTTACAAAAGTTAATCTTTATTTTCACTATATTTTTTACAGGATCTTCTAACCAATATCGAAAATTGCTTGAACGCTGAGCAACCTGAACCGAATGACACAAGTCCCAATAAGAAGGAGAACAATATCGAAGCGTATCTTCAAAACTGCAAAAATGAACAAACGAATTACTTGACAGACGACATGATATTCAAAATTGTGGCCATATGTCTGATGTCCATTTCAAGATTAAAAAGCAAAGAATCTAGCGAGGTGCAAGGCGTTGTCGCCATAACATTGGCAATACTGTCTCAGCTAATACAATTTACAATAACGAGATTACAAGAATCGTTTATAGATTTACCGCTACCCAACATAGAACTATCAAACTCGAAAGATAACATTTGCAACAACGAATCTGTAGATGTTAACGAAAAGGGTAACGGGATAAAACAGTCAAATTCAGACGAGAATAACGAATCCAAGATTGTAAATGATAAAAAAACATCTACCGAAAAGGGAAATGAAGAAAACAATGGAGACATTCACAACGGCTCGCGGAAAACCAGAGATAAAACAAAAAGTTTGCTCACTAAGCTTCGACGACGTAAACGAAGGAACAGCAGTGATTCGGACACAAGTGACGTTGATCCCACGGCTATGGAATCCTCTAGCGACGAAATAAATTCTGACGTTTCTGAAACGGAGGATGATATATTAAGCGAAGAAAACGCAGCATCGGAGGACGCATTGTCCGAAGACATCACGGACGACGAAAGCGCGTCTGTAAAAGTAAATCAAGAAAATGTTGACGATTCTGAAACCAAGAAGCTGAACGGTCACGTAAAGACGGAAAAAAAAAGTGAAACGCCAGATACGGTCAATGATCACGTGCAAAATGGTGAGCAAACGGCTGATAATCAGGTCGAGAAGAAAGTTGACGATAACGATTCGGTAACCAATTCCAAAAATACGGTAGCGACTAATTCAAATAGTACTTTCGATGAAAATAATCCGTCATCGGATAAAATAACGTATATTGCTCAAATGAAAAAGCAAAATTTGAAACCAGAAAACGTACTGGATATTATGATCGAAAAAGAAATATTAGTGTCAATTAAAATATGTTGCGATTGGTTAAGAAGTAATCCAGACATTATACGAATATGTGGAAAGAGTTCGCGTATTTTATTAAAACGCGTTACGGTTCTGTTAAATTTGATTAACATAGATACAGAATTGTTGTTGAAAAATTGTAAGGATGGCAGTATGATTTTATCGAGCGCTGATAAATTGAAAGAATACGTGAAGATGATTCCGCTGCCAGAAGATATTGACTTGAGAGGATTGAGTCTTCTGGAAGATGCTCAGAAATCTTTGAATTGGAAGATACTGCATAAACATAAAATGAATAAACGAGAAGAAACCCTATTGAGGGCGTTAAAGTTGATCGAATTCGGACATTTTCTTAGTTCCGTCGAGGATGCTGGAGTAAAGTACGAACAGACGACACAATTGTTCGCAACGATTGATATTAATACTTCTAACGCAAAGAACAGCGGTAAAGATTGGGAAATGGATCACTCGCGTGGAAAATTGATGAGACACATGGGAAAATTATGGTTGAAAGCGGAAGTCTGTGCTCTAGAGTCTCGTTTGAGATCTAGACTTATGTCTCCTTACTTGGTACCTGATCACGAGGCTTTATCGAAGCATACACCGGCTCTAAAGCGTCTGGTGTACGCTAAGAAATTTATTGTTGTAATTCCTAGTGTAGGTAAGGTAAAACAAAATTATAAAAGATGAATTACGTTTTGTCTTTTTTGCGTCATTGCTTCAGATAACGGAACGATGTGTTTTTCAGTTGTTTCTGCATTGGATGAGGTAAAACGCATCAGTGGCCGAGCACGAGAAGCAACGCGTTGGTTGGAAGCTCAATTAAAGCGTGGTTCGAGATTCTTGCGAGCTCAAAGACCTCACGAGCGTTTAGCGTTACCTTACATTAAAGGGCCAAGACCAAAGGATAAAGAAGCGTGGTTATTCTTTCAAATTATAGAGTGTTGCCACTATCTTACTCAACAGACGAAAGTTGGTATGACGAACGATGCAGAAACACCAGTTGTGACATTACTGACTGGTTGCAGCCCAGATGATAAAAGAGTCCTCACTTTTAGCCCTGAGGGTTTGGCGAAGAGTGCAGGTATTTCGATCCATAATATTACAGAACTTCTTTTTTTACTTTAACAAGACTAATTTTTTAAAGTATATGACATTTTTTAATGTTAACACTTTGGATCGGGGGGATTTCCCATTTTGACTGTAGCATTTCTTTGGCAACGCGTTTCTCGTCTTCTGTCATTGTTAACTACCTCGACCTGTAGTTTTTCCTAATTGCTGACGGACTGCTACTGTGGACCACAACATATAATAAAATCAACTAATTTTGAAGGCTCCTTAGGCTTTCCCAAGAGCGGTGGAAACCGGACAGTTCCCTGTGGCGCGTGCGGTCGGCAAAGTGTTAACATGTTCTTATATTAAATAACAAAAACATTTGACCGCAAGATAGGTAAGAATTTCAGAAGAAAATTGTAAAGGCCTGCGAAGGAAAGTCGTATCTCTGTTTAATGTGATTTAATACAACTCATTAATGAATTACAAAGTATCATTCTTTGAAATTCATACCGTCAGTTCTCAGAAATCAACCGCAGGGACCGGCGTGACGCTCAACGCGTTAACAAAGAAATAGCTCGTCATCGTTAGTCTAGTGCTTTGAAAACTAACGACCTCTGTGTTACATAATATTAAAAATGACCGTTTGAAATTTCGTTTACAATTCAAACGCGTAGAAACCTATGTACAAAAGCTGAATCCTTTTTCTATTTAATAACCTATTTTCTATGTATTGAAAATCGACTCAAAAATGGTTGCTTGGACTAGAATATCCCCATACGGAGATCATATTTTTCAGAGACACCGTGTACGTGGATTATTAAATTTAGCGTTCGATTACAGGTGTCAATATCGAATACATTGAGTCATTTCACACAAAGTGGAAGGCGTCTAGTAAAAGTCACGGTTGAACGCATTGGGTTAACGGAAATGATCATCTGCTGCTTCCTCATACTGAAGTGAAAGGTAAAGGACTTGGCCCTTCTTGAGAGCTGCGAACATGGCGACGCTACGGCAACAGCTGAGCGGGCGAGTCAGAGAGGGCTGGAAACCCAGAAAGGAAAATCGACGGTTCTCCTGCAATAAAACCAGTGGATTAATATCTCTTTTTTTTTCCGTGAACGAATTCTAAACAATAAAATGGTTTCCTTTTAATCACTCGTATTGTCTTTTATGTTAAAAAAAAAAACAAAAAAACTAAGAAAATAAACAAAAAAAAAAAATTGTATATTTTAAGTATATATTTTTCAATAAAAATAAACATGCTTTCGCAATTTTTTTCGACGTGGAAAACATCCATCGAAGAAGGAAAATTAGGGCGAAAATTTGAACGAATTATTGTCCCATCGAATCGTTACTTTTTAATTATAAATAATTTTATCCAGATAAAAATAAATCCTGTTATCACGATATCAGTTGGTTAGTTATTTTCGAGTATCCAGTAAGAGCCACCTTTTTTTTTTTTTTAGGGAATAACGTTACAATGAATCATGACGTGTAACGCTTTACAATCGTTATCAAAGTACACGTATCTATCGTACCGTTTAGGAGCAACGTTACGAGAACCAAGATTGACTTAATTATCTTGTCTCGTAATTAATAAATTTTTCCAATAAAACAGGTTGTAAGCATTTTTCGTTAAATACATGTTTCATCGAATCAATGCTAAAATATAACGGTTTCTTTTAAGATTTCACAATTTCTTGGTAAAATACATCATTCTTTAATGATACGGTATATATGTGGTACATATTTAACACATGACGTGTGATCACGCTTGTGTTGGTATTTTAAAGTTACGGTAGTGGCAACGCGACATAACCTCTCAACGCAACGAATCGTGATTTTTTTCGTAAATAAAACCAAATAATTTTCAGTAAGATCGTTGCTTCATCGTTTACACGTTTAGCTAGAGATTATTTAAGAAAGTCGATAGAATTACTCGTTTGATGTACACGCTGTGTATTAATGGTTAATGAAACTATATACGGGGGGCTTGACATATCGTGTACTTTTCATCGTTTTATGCATTATGTCTCAGTATAGAATAGTCGCTCAAGTTGACCCTTCTATGTGATCTTTATAGTTCTTTGGAATAACTTGTTAACAAAATTTAGCGTAGTTTCTTCGGGGAATCGGTTCGTGAACGAAATTCCCGTGGTGCAAAAAAAGAGTCCAAACTATTCGAGAAAAGTGGTGCGCAATTGGCCCTCGACGAGGGAGAATCGAAAGCGTCGAAAGTAACGAGTCATCTACCGATTCAAGATGGCAGAAGGCCAGGACACTCGGAAGAAAATTACTATTAACGTCAAAACGCCAAAAGAAAAACAAAGCGTCGAGATCGAAGAGGATGCTAGTATTAAGGACGTGAGTTTCTTCTATTATATATCATTGAATTTTACCAAATGTCCAATTTTAAACTAAATAACATACTTGTCATTGTTGGGTTAACTCTATTAATTGTTTCCTTTAATATCTATAGTTTAAAGAGGTGATCTCCAAGAAGTTCAATGCCCAAACAGAACAATTATGCCTAATCTTTGCTGGAAAGATCATGAAAGATCACGAAACTTTGAGCACTCATAACGTTAAAGATGGTTTGACGGTGCATCTGGTCATCAAGGCACCGCGCACTCCTACTAATCAAAGTCAAGACTCCACGCCTTTAAGATCGCAAGGTATAACGATAGGAATCGACCGTTGAGAAACGTTTAATCTCAATTTTATTTTATTTTTTTTAAGTATAACATTATTACGGCGTAACATTTGAATATTTAAATATTTATATTTTCTTTTATTTCATTTAGCTGACATAAACGCGAGTCCTTTTGGATTGGGAAGTTTGGGCGGACTCGTAGGCATGGCTCAGGATCTAGGTTCGGGGTCTACTAGCTTCATAGAGTTGCAACAACGTATGCAACGCGAATTGTTGTTAAATCCGGATGTATTACGTCAAGTACTTAACCATCCGTTAGTGCAAAGTTTGATGAACGATACAGAAAGCTTACGTAGTTTGGTCACAACTAATCCACAAATGCGGGAATTGATGCAGAGTAATCCAGAAATTAGTCATATGTTGAATAATCCTGAATTGCTAAGGTGAAGATAAGATTATTCAAAATATAATTAACACGTTTAAAAATTTGCGTTACTGTGTTCCTTTGCGTGTGTTGGAACGTATGATTTATGTTATAAATACACCATTACGTTTTTTCTTTTTTTTTTTTTTTTCAGACAAACAATAGAATTGGCACGTAATCCATCTATGCTCCAAGAATTAATGCGTTCCCATGACAGAGCTATATCTAATTTAGAAAGCATTCCTGGTGGTTATAGCGCGCTTCGTCGCATGTACCGCGACATTCAGGAGCCTATGTTTGCAGCGGCAGTTAACGAGAACAATCCTTTTGCCGCATTAGTGGAAAATAACACCGGCGAGGATGGTCAGAATAATCCACAGCAGGGCCAAGAAAATAGAGATCCATTGCCAAATCCTTGGTCTCCGAATCAGAGTGATTCTCCGAACCAACCGCAGCAGCAGCAACAACAACAACAGCAACAACAACCGCAGCAACAGCAGCAACAGCAACAGCAACCGCAACAAGGAAGAGGTCTATTAAACTCACCAGGAATGCAAAGTCTTGCAGCTCAAATGATGGAAAATCCCCAATTAATAAGAAACATGTTGAACGCTCCATACACAAGGTCTATGTTAGAAGCTTTGGCTGCAGATCCAGCTATGGCGAATAGAATTATTTCCGCTAATCCTTTCCTTCGAGGAAATCCGCAGATGCAGGAACAAATGAGAGCCATGATGCCTGCGTTTATTCAACAGATGCAAAATCCGCAAATTCAAAATGTCGTCACCAATCCGGATGCTTTAGCTGCTATTATGCAAATTCAGCAAGGCATGGAACAATTACGTACCGTCGCTCCGGATCTTGTTGAAAAGTAAGTTTGTTTCGAACAGATACACCTTTTGTTACATGCTTTTTATATTACAATTTCACAATATTTTCATAGTACGTTGGTTAGTTACGTTTGAAAGTTCATTGCTGTACAATTTTCAGTATGGGAATGACTGTACCGCCTACAACTACAACACCGACTGCAGCTGCAACAAATCCAACACCACCGACGACAGAGTCATCGGACACGAACCAGCAAGACGCATTCTCTCAATTTATAGCACGCATGGTAAATATTTTGTATAGTTAGGAATGATACGTGAAAGGACAAACGGTTAATAATTTTATGTTTGTCAGGTATCGGCAATGGCATTAAATCAAGGCGTAGAAGTGGATGGTCAACCTGCCCCTCCACCGGAAGAGCGTTACAGAGCGCAATTAGAACAGCTTACGGCTATGGGTTTTGTTAATAGAGAGGCTAATTTACAAGGTAACGACACGAATAATTTCTGTTAAACTTTTTACTACCGTCGCTTTCAAATATTAAATATTCACGTACATTTTTAACAACGTCGGTATCATTTTATTTTTCGTTGAACGTGGTCTCGATTATTATCCCACTTTTGTCATAAATCTCGTCTCGTAGTAATATTTAATTTGAAATGTTGTTCCCCGTAATCATTTTAATCCTACGAATCACAAATGAAACTTCGAACATCATACTTCAATAAATCAATATCATATTATTAATTTATTTTAAAATAGGATTAAATAACAATTTTTTATCTTGAGCTCAAATAGAATTAAACTTATTTCGCAGAATTTTAAATCCGAGTGAAAAAATTATATCAGAATATTTAATTGGAGAAAAGTTGCATCTGCACTGAATTCCTCACTGTTTGAGTTTCTCTTGCATTTATGTTAATTGAAAAATATAGCGAAGAATATTTTTATTCGTCAAATCAAAATTTTACAACTATCGACCACTTGTGGGTCATCAATGACTCACGTGACACGGAATATGTTAATAGAACTAAAGAATGTACATATACTATTCAACATATACTGACGTAACATTATTCATACCTATTTTAATCTCATTTTCAGCACTAATCGCCACATTTGGAGATATAAATGCTGCTGTTGAACGGTTACTATCTAACGGCCAAGTGTCTATGAGCTAACCACCAATATGCAATACTGTTATTCCATTACTATTTCTAATTTTTTCCTTATTTACCTCTTACAACAGGCGTGGTGAGAGATACTTGAGGTAACTGACTGTCAAAAAAGAAATGAAAACAATTATAAACTTCTACCCCAACTCTTGACAGAATACACGCTACTGACTCGTTCAATATGCATTTTTTTTTTTTTTTAATTTTAGATCGGTACCTCTATCGAATCTCGGTAAGGTGCCGGTATCTAAATGTTTAACTTGTTACACGGTATATTTCATCCTTGAAATTTTCTAGTTTAATTCTGTATTCTGTATTTCTCGATGTGCTCTAAGTACTAGATAGCTCTGTTAATGTATTTCGTCGGTGTAAATTTGTTTATCGCATATTAAAGAAAGAGAGCGAGATATAGAGAGATAGAGAGAGAGAGAACGCGAGAGCGAGCGAAAGAGAGGGAGAAAAAGTTATATTAGATCATAATACGAAGGACCTACCCTTCTTCTTTGTTATATTGTACATTTATGGTGTTTCTTAGAAACAGTGGAACCTGCATGGAAAATAGATTGCCGTTAAAATAAATATGCTTCTGGCTTGATCGGTCAATTGTAAATTTCATGGGGAAAAAAAAAAACACGATCATTTATTTTGCTTAAATGTACGTAATAATCATATTAGTAAATGTATTGCATGAAACGTTCATATGTTTGCCATATACAAGAAATCGGTATGTTGTCATATACAGGCATGTTTGTCATACAGCAATGGGTATGGGGTAATTATCGATTGCTAAGTAATATTCGAAGTATAGAAATAAAATGACTCGTCGAGGCGCAAAAATCGAAGGTTTCGAGATAATTAATAAATCGTAATACAATTTGTTCTTTCTGCTTAAAAGGAGAAAGTGTTCGGTAATCCATTAGTGTTTTCCATGTAAGTTTTGTATGTACGGCGATAAGAAGCGTAACATTCTTTCTTTATTTCTTCTTTATGCCGACGCACATTGTTTCCCTTCCCTTCCCTTCCCCACCACTCTTTTCTTTTTTGTTTTCTTTTTTCTTTAGTTTTTATGTTATTAAAAAAAAAAAAACAAAAAAAAGAAAAGAAAAAAAAGTATAAAAAAGTACTATGCACTATATGTCTTTAAGATACAAATTTAGAGATTTGTAGCGTGATGATCGAGAATTTTATGGTGTAGGTTGTTTATAGAGAAAAAAAAAAAAAAAGCGCGAAAAGATCTACTATAAACGAAAATATTACACGCAAATGTGTTAAATTGGAAAAATGTAATCGTCGGTTAGGTTTAAGACACACGATGTGAACGAAATGAAAACGACAGATGTTGTAAATTATCTTTATTGAAGGAAAATAAGATAAAACGATGTTATAATTTTAATATTTTTGATCGATGTACGATTACATAAAATACCTATGCGCATTATAATAAACTTTTATGTGTATTATTTTAGTAAATCTTCACTGAACAAGATATTCTGTACAAGCGATTATATCACAAAATAAATTTGTGTTTGATTTCATATCAATCAATTTTTAAGTACGAAGATATATCCGAGGTATTATTCAATTATTTTAGCAATACACGTGAGTGGATGATATGCGAATATAAAACATACGTTTAGGAATAACATAGACTGGAACCTATGTAAAATATACATTTTAAATCGAATCGATCTGTTCAGTAATCCTTTCCCAGTATTGCAACATATCTATTTACATATTTGCTACCATTTCGTTATATTGCTAAGATTATTACGATACAAATCAGCATAATAAATTCCAGTAGAATTCATCATAACGGTTGCGATCCATATTCATCGTTAATATTTTTCATAATATTGATGTTTCGAATAAATACTAACAATTCTTGCTAATTCGCATTATCATTTAATGCACACGTGTATTTAATTAATTTTAACTTCACTGGTCAAGTTATATAGGTTGGCCTACACGTGGGTCGCCATATTTGAGCTATTTCTGATTGGCGGCAAAATATTTCCAACAAAAACAATTTATTCATTTATCCGCTAAATAATTTATCATTTCGTTAAATAGTAAGGTACATCTTTGAATTTTTCTAAAAAGCGTAAGATACTTCAAATTTCTTATAAAAAAAAAA
>SMSQ01026227.1:0-11786 GCA_019453375.1 Ctenoplectra terminalis
TTCTTCAATCATCCTTATTGTACCTTATATAATTTATATATGTAGAACTAAAATTAAATTATTTGTTCTTTATTTATTTTTTGTCAAAACTATTCGTTTTATAATAATATGTAATTTTTAATGTATTTTCAATTATTATTTGAATTAACATTTTATTTTGTTTAATATTTTTCAAATTAATACTTTCATTTCAATTATAAAATGCTTAGTTATACTAAATTTAATGATCGTTCTTAACTTATGCTCTTATTTTTTTGATATATAAGTTATTTATTGAAATATTTGCAATTTAAGTCTTTAAATCTTACTATGTAATATTCTGTACATAATTTTTAAGTTTATTTTTTCGTGAAGTTATTTACGTGTTAATAAATTTAGCATATAAGTTTTTATATGTATATTTATTACTTGGAACATTGTATTCACAATTTAAGCATCATAGAATTCATCACCTTTCTTTATCAAGTTTTATTTGTTTTATAATTGCACATATAAATTTTTATTGTAATATTTGTATAGCAAAATTTAAAAATAATTGTAGTACAATTTCTAGTACTTGTTATGGTTACCATAGTTACTCTTCTGTTTACAACTGAAATACTTTTTCCTTCAAGACTGTAATTGCATTTAACATATATTTTCTTCAATGAAGGTAATATACTTAAAACAAGAGATTACAAATTTAGAATAAGCATTTAAACAAGAAGATTAAAGTATTGCAAATAAATTTACAATATAATCATTTTATTTTTGAGCAGAAATATAGAAATTCACCTTCAGAATACATAAGAAAACATGAAAATAATGTACAGGAAGAAACTATACCACAGTTTGTTAAGTTTTTTCCAAATAATATAGTTAGTTTGAAAGATTTAGCAGATGGTACATGGTTGTGGAAAAGAAGTCAAAAAGACTATATCAAAACAATTAAAAGATGTAAGATTAGGAAATTGAAGAAAGGAAAGCAAGAAAACAAGGTGCCACCGGGGAAAAAGGTATCATAGTTTCATCTTTTATTTATCTATGAATTAAAGTAAAAAAAAAATTGTTTTTAATCAAAATATATTTATGAAAATGATCAAAGAATTTCTGAATTTGATTAATTGCTTAATTGTTAATAATTTCCAAGTTAGCTGTTACTTTATAGCTGTTAATTTCTTAGCTAGCTTTTACATAACATATAAAATAATCAAAGTTAAATAAATTATTAAGGAATATTTATTTTAAAGATTTATCTGACATAGGAAAGAATATATTTTTTTTCTTAGTTGTATGTTCTATCATCTTTGACTTACAATTATTACAGTATATATAATTTATAAATGTTATATATATAAAATATGTTTGATATAGCCTGTTAATATCATTTATATCGCATAATTTTGAATGTTTGTTTTAGAAATAAATGTTACTCATATCTTATAGATATACTATATCATTTAGAGTTTAGAGAACTAAATCAATTCATGATTATATCAAATGTTTTAGTTATTATTGACTGTATAAAATCATATTCAAGGACTAGCTATTTGTTAAGCGAGAAAAAATATAATTTGTAAAAATTTGCAGCCATTTGCTGCCAATCTGCGCACAGATTGTTTATAAGGATTTATGCAATTTTACTTAACAGCAAAATTTCTGTTGATCAACTTATAATGATAACATAATACATTTGCTATAATATTTTACTTATAATACTTTACTATGACCTCAATTGATTTCTTTTCTTTTTCTAATTAAATTAACAGTATTTTAAAAATGAATTAAACATATCAACAGTTTTTAGATTATGTATACACAATTATAATTTAGAATATAAATAATTAAAATTTATTTAATTGATTGAAAGTTTAGCAATGTCTCACTTTCATGCACAAGAAGTATACTTAACACGTTAAGCGCCACGTTAGCTTCTGCGGACCGACATCGAACTTTTCGTTCAGGCGTTAGTGATTTTTAAAGAACGAAGGTATCAATTTTAAAAAAACAATACAATTCATTAATACGTTTTATTAAAATATATTAAACAGAGATACGACATTACTTTGCAGGCTTTTACAATTTTCTTCTTAAAAACTTCGCTATTTTTTGACCAAATATTTTTGAATTTCGTATCCTAGTACACAATCTAACGGAAAGTGGACCAAAAGATGATTCTAAGCTAGTTAAATATTTTTACGTTTACCACTTAGTTTAAGATAAGTAATTCCAAAATTTCTTTTCTATCACATTTCTGGTCGCCGTTAGGTCCGCTAGGTTTGCGCAGAAATTTTACATATGGTACCCTTGGTATTGCCGTCAGTATTTATAGGGTGTCCCATAAGTGTAAGTTACGTTATGATGCATTTTAATTTCGATTGTCGAAAAATCCAATCATTAGTAATCAATGAATTAAACATATTTGATTTACCAAATACCGCCAGCTCGTGTAGATTTGAGTAAAGCTACGGCCAAATTAATTTCTGGCTGCTGCGAGGCGATGGTCCGCTAGTCCTCGCATAAAATTTTTACATGAGATGATGTTCGACAATCGACGACCATGACTACTACAGCGAAGACGGTTGTACTAGTAACATCTAGAGAGGCAACATTTAATGTACTAGTCAAGTCTGTACACAAAGTATCCAATGCATACAGCTGAAAGCTTTTTTTTATTAATATCTCGAAAAGTAATAATTGGCCGCAGCTAAAATTTTATATTCGGAGTCTATCTTTTCTCTCCTTTCATCATTTCAAATTTCGTGTCGATCGGACACCGGGGCCTTTTGGAAGTTTGTTCCAGACATTCAGATTATTAAAAAATTCTACAAAACAGTGACAAACATCTGACGAGCATTTTTTTTCATACTTACAGTTTCACCGATAAGAATATTATAAAGCTATATTTACAGGTGTTTCAAATAATTGAAGCCGAAATTCCGAAATCGGTGGAAGAGAAAATAGACGATATGTTGAAAGAGATTAATAAAAAAGATACGAAGCTTATTAAACAAGAAGATTATAGTAAGCCAATACATTTTAAAAACTTTTGCATCAGTGACAGTAATTTAGATTATTACGATAATACCCACCTTGAAGAAGCGAGAAAACACATCGCTGGTAAATTGCGACAAGTAGAAGAGTGCGTTTATAATATTCCTATAGCTCTGTTCTTTTTCATGCGTCGTGTGTAATAATTTTTGATAAACAATTTTTTATTTCAGTTTCGATGAACGATTAATGGAATTGGAGTTAGAAATTATCGATACTTATAAACATTTTCTTATAAAACAACCGCGTTGGGAATATCCAGTTTTAATCATAAAAGCACCTATTCCATGGCACCAATCTAAACTGACGGCAAGTCACTTCATGCAGTATAATTTATTTATTGGAAACGAAATATTGAGAGATATTCAAAATTTATATTTTCACAAGTAAGCTTTACTAAATATTACATTTCGAGGATTACCCCTCGATACCAAATAAGTTTGGTCTCAGACATTGTTGAGCGTGTCGTCGACGCTCTGACCCAAAATTGAATTAACGATCTTGGGCCTCGTTGAGATGAATAGTGCGGAGAACTTCGTCGTATCGAACTCTCCTGATTGGTATGATCTGATGTTCTTAATGTTTTCGTGTTCTTCGTTCTTAGTGTTCTCTGGTTGTCGCGATCTGAAGTGTTTGTTGCGATCTCACTTTCTTAACACTAGAACTACCGACGATTAACCCTTTGCGGACGAATGTCGCCGCTGCGGCGACGTTATAATTTGATTTCTAAGTCGAATTGTCGCCTCCACAGCGACAAACGAATAGAAGACGCCAATGCGAAATTTTGTCGACCATTTGTCTGTTTTCTATTTTATTTTCTGTCTAATTATTTAGATATTCAATTTATAATCTCGTTCCATATATTGGGTTGTCCGGAAAGTTGGTGCCGATTTTTAAGAAAAATTCAAACACAACACATTTAAATTTCCTTGTACATTTATTAAATTATATATGTTCCATTTTGTTCTATAACCTTTCTCCATCTCTTGCGTAACTCGAATATCCTATCCTTCCAAAACTTCTTAGGTTTTTCCGCGAAAAACTTTTCCATATTTAACACTAGAACTACCGTGCCGGTCAAAATGACTAATTCGTAATTCGTCACAGAAATTTTATAAATTTACAGTAGCGCATTTCCAGGGATTTTCTATCATTTTTTAAACGAAATATGCACAAAGAATTATTACCCCTAATATAAGTATTTTTTCAAATACTTATCATTTCGATTTCTTTGCTACAAATAAGTCTATTTTAATTGTCGGTAGTTCTACTGTTAATAGCGTATAAAATTAACGAAAATGAATGTATCCTAACGAAACTTTTGTCTAAAGATTCCTGAAGTGTCACTTAATCAGAATACGTACGCGTGTCATTTGTTTTCAATCAGCTTGACATATTTAGACCTGTTCTAATGGCACCGACCGAAAATCGGCACGAACTTTCCGGACAACCCAATAGAAATTATCATCCACCTCAAAGGGTTAAAGTATGCTTATTTCTACCGAAGAAATGAAAGTGGAAAGTATAGACAATAATATGTAATGCAAAGACAAAAGTTTATCCATATTTTTAATAGAAAATCGCGGAAAATCTGTCCAAAGGCACCGTAGTTGATTTATAAAGATTCTGTAAAAAATTACGAATGGGTCATTTTGACCACTTTGGTAGTTCTAGTGTTAATGTTGGTTCGTGTTCTCCCGTGTTACGATGTTTGTGTTATCTCGTTATTAGTGTTCTATTTACGTTCTGTTGGATGTGATCTCTCTTCCCGATTGAGACGTCGTCTCTTACGACGCTTCAGGAAAAGAGAATTTTCGGGGGTTGAGGCACGCTTGGCGAACGTCATTTGCGAAAAAGCGAAGGAGGTGGTCGTAGTGATAATTGGTAGAAAAAATGCGTAGAAGGAGGCGACAGGTAGTGAAGCTACCTACGAGTAAATACCGAGTAAATACTGAAATAAAATAGTTATATCCGTTGTGGCCATTGCTGCATTGATCGAAGCGGTGACTGAGAGTAACAGTGTAAAGGGTTAACAAGTAAAATGTATGTGGGACCCGCCTATTGCCCGAGTCTTCCTACAGGATATCTCGGAAGGAGAACCCTAATGGCAGGATAAATTGCGAGGGCACGATAGTAATTAATGTTAATAAAAATATATTTGAGTGTATGATTATAGTGAATGCTTTCTTTCGAGGCTTTAAAAATTTACAAAAAACAACAACTTATTGTCCAAGTTGTTCCGACTAGCCTCAGCTTTGTATAAAATGTTTTAAAGTTTTACATTCTATATAGTTTTCTTAATAAACCGTTTTCGTATTACTTTTATAACAATAGTTTATATCAATGAATATTCTATTATAAATTTAAGTTCATATTAATAAATATAGTTTATATTAATTAATATTCAATAGTTTTGTTACTTCCTCAGGGAAATATCTTTTTAAACACATACGAATATCCTTGGCAAGTAGTCAAATAAGCGTCACCCCAATACGGGTGACGCGGCCCGATCAGAAACTTTACTGTCACCCGAATATGGGTGACGTGGAAGTCAACGTGTTAAAATGGAATTATAAACATGAAATAATTATACTATGAAAAGGGCTGACAATAAGAAGTTCCGAAACGTAAATAAAATATAACAAGGAGGGATTTTGTTTGTGTTACAGAATTTTTTAGCTCTTTGACTACGGTAGACTTTGAGACTCACCGGCCGTATCATACGGTAGGAATTCAGTTAGGTTCTGTCGCCAAGAACGGCGAAATTTTTTGTTAGGGGTATAATTTTGGGAAAATATATTTCAATGATCCAAAAACTGAATTTCACTATATTGAAACAATATTATTTAGTTCTTTGTATTCTACACCAAATTATTACTATACATATCGAAAATTTAACATTAACGTTAAATTTTCAGGGCGTCTATAGGCGCCCTTCGAACCGAGCATTTTATAATTCAAATTATAATTCAAATGAAAGTAGTAATTTGAAAAACATAAAATAAAATAAAATGTTAATTCAAATAATAATTGAAAATACATTAAAAATTACAAATTATTATAAAACGAATAGTTTTGAGAAAAAATAAATAAAAAACAAATAATTCAATTTTGGTTCTACATACATAAATTATATAAGGTATAATAAAGATGATCGAAAAAAATGGTCTCTTTAAAGGAAATAGTAGTAGAAGTAATATTAACTAAAATATGTCATTACTTATCAATTTATAACATAAAATATACAGAAATTATTTCAATGATCCAAAAACTGAATTTCACTACATTGAAACAATATTATTTATTTCTTTGTATTCTACACCGAATTATTACTATACATATCCAAAATTTAACATTAACGTTAAATTTTCAGGGCGTCTATAGGCGCCCTTCGTGTCAGAAGGCCAAATTACGTCGGGCACTTTTACGTGCCCACAGTGTCACAAGCGCAAAATTTCTAAGCGCCTTTAAGCGCCCACGGTAGTCAAAGGGTTAATCAATTAAACGACCATTCGTTAAAAAAGTTCGGTTAATTTTGTTTAGGATTTGGCTAATTATTGGTTTATATTTATAGTGAATATGTTTGAAATTTGAAGATCAATACGTACTGATACGACTTATTTTTCAGATATCAAGACATAACGATAGTAAATCTTGGAGATATAGAAACTATTCCTATTTTAGCAGATGAAGTAGAATCCAAAATAAATTTATTATGCGATAAGTCTATGGATCTACTTATTAATCACTGGTTGGCCGACGTTGCTGAATTTTTTTTAGAGAAGAAACATGTTTGGTCTTGTTTTATTCAAAGACATTACAATGCATCCACAGCATTGATCGAAAAATATTTTAGAAGTGTAAATACTCTTTTATCTAAACAATTACGATTGATGATAATGAAAACGCTGAATAATATTAGAGACTTTTTTATGGAATATAGTGATGGAAATTACTTTGAGCGTGATTACAAGGATCTCATGTTTTTTAAGTGAGTGACTTATTATTTTCAATTTGTTGTGTTTTGTGTGAATAACGCTTATTATAGTTATATTTTAGAACTCCTTTTGTAACAGTAACAGTGGAACCAGAACTTGGTACGGTTAATTTACATTGCAAACCGAGTATTTTAGAAGTGCGTGCAATAATTTCACAGTGTTTTAATAAAATTATCGGCGTTGGAACGTTGATTCCAAAAATCGAAACTATTTTATTTCCTGAACTGGAGAAGCAGGAGTTCTTGTTTTCTGTATCACGATACGAAGAATCGGTAAACGAAATGTTATAAACTTTGATATTTTTATTAAGCGGTTAATATCATATACTTTATGTTATCTAAGCATTAAGCGTGAAATATTAAATTACTCTATTAATTTATATATATTAAATGCATTGGAAAAATTCAAATCGTGTTAGTAACATTTTATGTTTAATTTTTGGGTATTTTTGAGTTTTAAATTTATATTTGTAGCTTTATTTTATAAATGAAATAGTGTAACGTATTTTTAACGTATTAAGTAGTACAGTGTAAGGTTGTTAGTAGAAAATAATTGGATTTTGAGAAACAACTTTAAAAAATGATCATCATAAGATTTTAAAATTTTTATTTATTTTGAACACAGTAGAAATAATGAAATTAAGGTAGCTGCGTTTAAAGATAATCAGTTTAAAAGATATTTTTGTTCTCACTGTACCAAATAGTATTATTTAAATTTACGATTTTCCATACATTTTTGCATATATTTAGTAACAATTTTATCATGTTTGTAAATATTAGTTAATTTCTTGTATCTATCAATCTATTAAGTTGATAAAAAAACCAGTTAAATATTTCATTTTTTTTTATTTCACAATAAAGTGATGCATGATTAATTGCTAGTTAGCTTTGAATATTTGGTTCAAATGGTTCAAATGACGATTGACTGCAGGCGATTTTAAGAAGAAAAGTAAACTTCTATTGGTATTTGATTTTTCAGAAAATTCGTAACGAAATTTCAAGAAAATTTAAAGACAGTGCATCGATATACGTAGAAAGAGTATTGTGATTTGTTTAGGTGTTTTTTCACTACCTATCGATTAACTTTACAAACTTTTGTTTTGAAAAACTTATCCTTTTTGGCAATAAACTCCTTCAAGTAATTTTTACAGGCGATTTAAAAGGTTTTATTTTGTGAATAAGACAGATAGTGTATACATATAGGGTATTCAGAGAGCTTTGGAAAATATTTTAACGGATGATTCTAAAAATTAAAATAAAACGAAAATTAAAAATAAAAAAATTACGGATCAAATTTGTCTTTATTATAATATATTGGTGGGGAACGTGCGGCCTCCGTGAGTGTCTTACGCGACCTTTATAAAAGCTAGCTCTTGTATTAACTTTTTGCACTCGAAGTTTTTTTTCATTCATATTACCAGCAACTCGAAGCAGTTTCAGTGAAAAAATCATATTTATATATACGTAAATGATGTGCACATTCAAAGGGAAGACATCATTGTATGTTATTATTTTTTTTTAATTCATTATAGTTTCAAATGTTGTGTTATTTGTCGGCAAAAGTGATTTGTCTTTGTCCTTATGGTATGAACTAAATATTATTTGCATTGTCTCCATAGCGGAGCCCTCAAGTTTGAAGACAAATTTTAAATGGCTCCGCTCCGGAGCCCTCGAGTGCAAAGGATTAATTAATATATTTAATTATATAGATTATGACAATTTTAAAATTAATAGAATTAAATAAATATTATAAAAAAATTATAGCGGCCTCTTTTATTACTGCATAATTTAAATACTAATTACTAATGGTAAAAAGATTCCCCACCTTTGCTATATATTTATAAGATTATATGTATATATGTAGGGATGTTAGGTTTCTAGCGGGTATTTCAACAAAAACTCGCCAATGGACACCGTCTTGTTAATAATTACTATTTATTAAATAATAACGGAACGACGTGTTACAATATATTTTGCTCTAGTATTCAAATGCTCGCTCTTCGATTCTCTATTCTCAACTAATTTGCACGCGAATTTTCTCCATCCATATATTCACTGATTCTCTCTTTTTCTATCTCTCAATCTCTTTCACTCTGCTCAGGCATTCCCAGAAACTCCTCGGTCACACGATAATCTGTCATTCGGTCCAAATACTCTTTTCTCGCACCTCTGTCGCTCGGCCCAAACACTCGTCTCTCGCACCTCTATCACTCGACCCAAACACACGTCTCTCACATCTCTATTACTTGGCCCAAACACTCGTCTCTTGCACATCTATTGCTCGGCCAAAGGACTCGTCTCTCGCACCTCTATCGCACTGTCCCAAACACTCTTCATTCACACCTCTAGCACTCCAGATTAAACATTCATACCTCAGGCTCACCATTCCCACATATATGATTTATGCTGTATTTTATTAGCTTTACTCTTATTGGTCTTATCGTGATCATAATATTAAATAAATATCACAGGTATTAAGCATAATCAATGACGTTTTAGACGTAATAAGTGCTCATGTTATGGGCCCGCAAACGTATTTAAAGTGTTACGAAAATTTATTATATATCATAGATGGCCAAGCTAAAGAAAGTTTGGACAATTTTTTCATGATCGATCCAATGCCATTTTTACACGAATTCGAGCAAAAAATAAAAGGATACGATGACCTTAGGAAAGAGATTTCTATATTTCGTAATAAGGTAAACACATATTTATGTAAATGATAAAGATTTTACAATAATGTTTATCTCATTTATATAATTTTTTTATTTCAGATTCCTCTTAATATGATAGAGATTGATTGTACAATTGTAAATAATACCATAAGGCAAATTCTTTACGAACTTCGAACTGAAATCTGCGATTTCTTTGCAAATGAGTTACGGTCCAATAATCGAGACTTGTGTTCCAATTTTGATAAAATAGCAGAAACTATATCAAAAATGCCTGAGAAAACGAAAGAGGTTGTCGAGTTGTATAATTACTTGTGTGAAAGTCGAGACTCAACCATGTTTAACTTGAGAAGAAGATTGATACGTTCCGTAGAATTGATTTTATTCCTTTTCGATTATCAACCACCTACGACTGATGATATACAATTAAACACTCGCACCATTACATGGCCGAAAGAGATGGACACAGTTATGGATTTGGCGAACGCGAGATTGAACATGAGAAAGGAATACCTCGAAGAAGTGTTACGCGTGAGAAGAGATAATTTTGAACAAAAGATACAACACATGCAGCTAGCAATTGATCAGTTTAAGAAAAAAGATCCACCTGTGTTAACTATGGATGAAATGGAAGAGGCGGTGGAAGAGATTGAACACCTTTCTATAGGTATGGAGGCAATTAGAAAGGAAGTCGAAGAGATTAACGAGGAAGAAACGCTTTTAGATATGGAATTAAGTCCGTATATAACAATTCCTACGATGTCTACAACAATTAGTGTACTCGACACTCTTTGGCATACAGTATTAGATTTTCACAAAAATTACGATATGTGGTATTATGGCCCGTTTTCCGATCTCGATGCCGAGTATATTAAAGATGAAACTGACAATATTTGGCGAACATTGTATAGATTGGCGCGCATGGTTGCCGATATTCCTGGCGCGCGAAGAATTACCGAAGTAGTTCGAGGAAAAGTGGAAAAATTCAAACAATTTATTCCACTGTTACAAATTATATGTACTCCTGGACTGCAGAAACGACATTGGGAGCAAATAAGCAAAGTGGTGAATATAGATATAGTGCCAAAGGCAACGAGTTGTCTTTCTGACATGGTAGAACTGGGATTATTGATTCATATAAGCAAACTCGAAGAGATATCGTCTGCTGCTGTTAAAGAACACGCGCTCCAGCAAAATTTGCAAAAAATGAAGGAGGAATGGTCGGAGATTGAATTTAAATTTACGCCTTATCGCGAAACCGGCGTTTTTATTTTAACCGCCGTGGATGATATTCAACTTTTATTGGATGATCATATTTTAAAAGCTCAGACTATGAGAAGCTCTCCTTTTATAAAAGCGTTTGAACAGGAAATGCAAGGTTGGGAGAACAAATTATTGCTAATGCAGGATATCATCGATCAATGGCTAATGTGTCAAGCAACGTGGATGTATTTGGAACCTATATTCAGTAGCGAAGATATCATGCGTCAAATGCCAACCGAGGCGAAAAACTTTAGAAGAATGGATAAGATTTGGCGCAACATCATGTCGTACGCTGTCCAGCATAGTCGTGTACTCGATGCTACAGCTATGCTAAATATGTTGCAAGAATTAACCCTATGTAACTCGTTGTTAGAAGAAATACAGAAGGGTTTAAACGATTATCTGGAGAAGAAACGTTTATTCTTCCCAAGGTTTTTTTTCCTGTCAAATGACGAGCTCTTAGAGATACTCTCTGAAACAAAAGATCCTCAGAGAGTGCAACCCCACTTAAAAAAATGTTTCGAAGGTATTAGTAAATTACGGTTTACCAAGGATGAGGAAATCATTGGAATGTTATCGGACGAAGAAGAATATGTTCCTCTGAGCGGGAAGATTTATCCGGCTGATGCTAAAGGCATGGTTGAAAAATGGTTATGTCAAGTAGAGCAACTAATGGTAGCTTCTCTTCGCGACATTGCCGAGGAAAGCATTATCGCATACTTTAATACTCGTAGAGAAGAGTGGATATTTTCTTGGCCCGGTCAGATAGTTATATGTTGCAGTCAAGTGCATTGGACTGGTGAAGTTTGCGAATCGTTCGAAGA
>SMSQ01026227.1:12967-41393 GCA_019453375.1 Ctenoplectra terminalis
GCAGATTATTTACAGAAATGCAACAGCCAAATAGAAAAAACGGTCACTTTAGTAAGAGGTAAACTGGATCCCGGTGCAAGAATAACAATAAATGCATTAATTGTAATAGACGTTCATGCACGAGATGTGGTGCGTTTGCTTGTTGACAAACAAGTAGACAATGTTATGGATTTTGATTGGATATCACAGCTAAGATATTATTGGGCGGACAATAGCATTCTTGTTTCGATAATCACGACTAGTATAGGATACGCGTTCGAGTACCTTGGTAATACGTCAAGACTCGTAATAACACCATTAACTGACCGATGTTACAGAACTTTAATGAGCGCGTTGAAATTAAATCTTGGCGGTTCACCGGAAGGTCCAGCAGGAACTGGTAAAACAGAAACAGCGAAGGATCTTGCAAAAGCTGTTGCCAAGCAATGTGTAGTCTTCAATTGTTCGGATGGACTCGATTACAAAGCGATGGGTAAATTTTTCAAGGGTCTTGCGCAGTCTGGAGCATGGGCCTGTTTCGACGAGTTTAACAGAATAGAATTAGAAGTTCTTTCAGTAATTGCTCAACAAATTTTAACCATTCAAATGGCTATAAGCGCAAAATTGGAGAAATTTATGTTCGAAGGTACAGAAATACAGCTGAATCCTACTTACTACATTATCATAACTATGAATCCCGGCTATGCTGGACGTCAAGAGCTTCCTGACAATTTAAAAGTTCTTTTCCGCACGGTTGCAATGATGGTACCAGATTATGCCATGATAGGAGAAATTACTTTGTATTCCTTCGGTTTCATAGACGCTAAGAATCTTGCGGAGAAGATAGTTCATACGTACAAGTTATGTTCCGAGCAATTAAGTTCACAAAATCATTATGATTACGGCATGCGAGCTGTGAAAACTGTGCTCACTGCTGCTGGAAACTTGAAGTTAAAATACCCAATGGAAAATGAATCGATTTTAATCCTCCGAGCGATCATTGACGTTAACCTTCCAAAATTCTTAGCTCAAGATATTCCTTTGTTTCATGGAATTTATACAGATCTTTTCCCGGGTATTAGCTTACCAGAGCCGGATCGCGAGGAATTGATAGACATACTCAAGATTGTTTTAGAGAAACGGAATATGCAAGCCACATCCTGGTACATGGGGAAAATAATTCAAATTTACGAGATGATACTGGTGCGCCATGGTTTGATGATCGTAGGCCATACGTTGAGCGGAAAAACGCAAGCATATCAAAGTTTGGCCGAAGCTTTGGGCGAATTATCTGGTAGAAGACGTGCTGCAATGAGAGAATTTCCAGTGATTTATAAGATAATTAATCCGAAGGCTATTAATTTGGACCAACTTTATGGCAGCTTCGACCCTGTATCGCACGAATGGAGCGATGGTGTTTTGGCCAACATTTTTAGAGAGTACGCACAAGCTATATCGATAGAACGAAAGTGGATCGTTTTTGATGGTCCTGTTGATGCTATGTGGATCGAAAGTATGAATACAGTACTCGATGATAACAAAAAGCTTTGTCTGATGTCTGGAGAAATTATCCAAATGTCGTCGAAAATGAACATGATGTTTGAACCGGCTGATTTGGAACATGCCTCGCCAGCCACTGTTAGTAGATGCGGAATGATTTATATGGAACCGTCTCAGCTTGGCTGGAATGCACTGTTTGATTCGTATAAAACATATCTTAAAGATAAGTTACTTATCGAGCAGTATGAGCTGATTGTCGAATTGATCGAATGGTTGACAACGCCAATTCTGTTATTTGTAAACCATTATTGCAAAACATTTATAGAAGCACCAGAACTGCATATGTTTCTAGTAAGTCGAAGTATTTTTATTATTAATATTAGTTATACACCGCGTTCAATTCTCGAAGAATGTGGTGATTATCTGGTTCAAAATATACTACAACGAATATACATACAGGGTGAGTCTGTTAACGTGACGACCTCAAATAACTTTTGAGGTATTCGTTTTACGAAAAAATGTTTTATACAAGAGTTGCATGGTATCTTGGAGGATATACGGTGGTCTTATCTATTTTGTATTTCATAATTTGTTTATTGAGATATTAGGGTCACCTTCAGTTTGTTTAAATGGAATGTGTAATTTTTTTTTCCGGATTATGGTAGACCATCAAATTCTACGTAAAAAAGTCTTATACAACTTGGTACTTGCGATGAATAGTTACTGAGATATCTTGAAATAAATAATTTGTTCGGGAGTACGCTTAGTCAACATGATTGGACATCAACTAAATGGACAAAATCTTCTAATGATAACATCATTGTTATATCATTGCTGCAAAATACTACAAGAAATTAAATTGGAATTTAACTCTGACAAAAAACCGCGCGAACTTTCTCCGGTACCTAATAGATAGATACAGTAGGGTAATTAAAATAGATATACACTAGAGTTAGTCCGGGGTAGTTTGATCACTATTTAGAAAGAAGCCATTGCATTGTTGTTTTTTTTACATTTCTATTGTTTTGGGGAAATTAACCCTTTATTGGACCGTGTCGCTTAAAAATTACAAGCTAATGTATCTATATTTTAAAAAATTACTTTTATTTAGTTATCATCGTGCTATTAAATTTGATCACTGTATTACTGTGGCGATACTACGATCCTTCCATAGCAATTATTAGTTTAAAAATTTTCAAATAAAAGTGAAAAACTGTAATCAATCTTAGTTTTTTCTCTAATAAGCAAACAAAATTCGGGCTATAGAGGGTTAAAGCAACGCACAAGTAATTTAGAATATATATAAACGATACTTCGCGACATATTAATATACTTATTTTTTTTTTTAATCAAGAAGTACCAACTGACCTTGAAAATACCAAAAAATGTAGCTTATACAAAATATAATACAAAAGAAAATTAGTTGATGTGTTGCTGTTTCTTAAATTTTCTACATAAATCACAAATGTTTCCATGCTTAGAGCATTCATCATGAAACTACGTCCACATCTTACATATTTAACCCAATTCTCATTTGCGGAGGTTTCGAAATGTTTTTTTAAATTTTACTTTCCAGTATGCGCAAAACTTTAAATATACGGTTTTGCGACTATTGTCAGTACGAGAATAATATTAAGTTGGAAACTATGAAACGGGCGTTTTTTGTTTAGTCTGTGTTGAGCTGCGACTCAGAGAGATACATTGTAACGTGCGCTCGATATTTTTATTCATAAAGCTTAAAGGTATTCTTCTTACTCATTTTGTAAAATTTTTTCGTCTTTGTATCCCATTTTTATTTTATTTTTATCCTAAACCAGATGGAAACAAAACGCGATTTACATCTACTCTTCTTGTACGAGTTTAAATTAAATCATACCGCGGCTCAAGCTTCGAGAAATATTAATCAGGCGTTCGGAAATGGATCCACCGATGAAAAAAATGCTCGATATTGGTTCGAAAAATTTCGTTTTGGCAATTTGAGTATCGTGAATGAGCCTCGAGGAAGATCACCGGCCCATATTGATAACCAGGAATTAAGGACGACTGTGGGATCCGATCCATACACAACTAGTCGAACACTTGGGTCTAAACTAGGAACTAGTCGTACAGCTGTGTTAAAACATTTGCGTGCAGTAAATAAAGTCAAAAAATTGAACATAGCTGAACACAGACTAAACAAAAAACGCCCGTTTCATAGTTTTCAACCTAATAGTAAGCCGATTTATTTGTTTTATTTTGAGATATTAATACTGGCCGGTCTCTCCCTATGGTCGAATTATCCTGGGCCTATAGTGGGTAAAAGATGATACTTATTTTAACATTTTATCAAAATATGAAGACATTATGGCACTAAGTGATCGACTTAGCGTGGAATGACCCATGTACGAGTATTATATGAGTATTGATTAGTGTTACAGGTCGAAATTGAGCTAATAAAAATTAAGATTTCACAGATATTCAGAATAAAATCAGAATTTAATATATTATTGTAACTATTTATTTTAGTCTTTCTCGAGACTTCTCACCACAATGTTGGATGAAGAAACGCAAGTTAGTACAGTTTGGCTTCAGTGCATCTTATTATTTAGTATGGTTTGGGGAATGTGTTCAACGTTAACGAGCGACAGCAGAAAAAGTTTCGATGTTTATTTAAGAAAATTACTACTTGGAAACGTCGAAGAGCATCCTAAACCAAAAGCATTTAAATTAACGAAACAGCAACTTTTTCCTGATAAGGGAACCGTTTACGATTGGATATATGATAAAAGAAACAATGGATGTTGGATACCTTGGATGGACACAACCTTACAGGTATAATTATTATCTAAGTTGTAATTCTCAATGGGAACTGATTGTAATGTACAGTCCATGGCCATCGAATTAGGACCATCGAAGTAGGATCACTACAAATTTTCAACATTTTTACGTTTTCCGTAAAATTAAAAGACCTGTTCAAATTGTAACGATATAATTTATTAACTACTAACATAATACACTGCTACTGTACATAACATTATTAACACATGTTAATATTTTGTATTTCCACCCTTTGCTTCGACGACAGCTTGTATCCTTTCCGGCATGCTCCGTATACATTGCTCGATCGTATGCTTTGTGTAAGAGTCAGGCACTACCTGCGACGGGACGGCGCCAGTAGATGGGCCTCTCAAGTGGTGGTGTGAATGTATTTATGGTTGCGAGTGAGAATGATCCGGGTATGTTTGGAAAAGTGTGACCGTGGACGAATCTTGGGTGGTCGAAAGAATGCTAGCGAAGAGTGGCTGAGTTATGTCAAGTGTATGTTTGAAACAGAGAAACTGGGCCGTGGGAATGAAGTTTACGTGACTGCGTGATTGGAAGGGATGAATGCNTTATTAACACGCGTTAATATTTTGTATTTCCACCCTTTGCTTCGACGACAGCTTGTATCCTTTCCGGCATGCTCCGTATACATTGCTCGATCGTATGCTTTGTATCTTCATTATTTTCCCAAATATCTGTAATTTTTGTTTTCAACACAGATAACGTGGTGCTTGGAGAGTTGTTAACTAGTCTTTCGAGTAGGCTTCAGACATTTTCTATGTCGTTCAAATTGGGAGAATTGTCTGGCCATGGGAGCAAAGAGATGTTTTTGGTTTTGGAATCGCTCATCACCCACAGAGTTTGATTATTATCGCGATAGTGACAAATCAATTGCCATGTATACATCGTTGTCAACGTATTTAGTAATAATTTGAACGACCAAAGACAGTTTTCCATACATGACACAACGTTATAGCCATAAATCTGAAATTTTCGTGCGTGGTCCTAATTCGATGGCCAGGGACTGTATTAACACGTTGACTGTCACGCGCGTTTACAGTAAAATCTCCTTCAGGCCACGCGTACCGCACAATATCGCCGTTCGGAAAAATGATTCCGGAGAAAGCATTAGACGCGCATGAAAATAATGTTATGCAGATAAAAGTCGTCGAATAGGCCGATCAGAGACAAGAAAAAATTGACAAAAAACAACAACTTATTGTCCAAGTTGTCCCGACCAGCCTCAGATTTGTATAAAATGTTTTAAAGTTTTACATTCTATATAGTTTTCTTAATAAACCATTTTCGTATTACTTTTATAACAATAGTTTATATCGATGAATATTCTATTATAAATTTAAGTTTATATTAATAAATATAGTTTATATTAATTAATATTCAATAGTTTTGTTACTTCCTCAGGGAAATATCTTTTTAAACACATACGAATATCCTTTGCAAGTAGTCAAATAAGCGTCACCCCAATACGGGCGACGCGGCCCGATCAGAAACTTTAATGTCACCCGAATATGGGTGACGCGGCAGTCAACGTGTTAAACTACTACTATTAAAAGAAAAGAAAAGAAAAGAAAAGAAAAGAAAAAAAAATATAGTATAAGTCGATTAAACGGAATATTTATTATTATTGGTTAAAAGAAGGCCTTGTTTAAAGTTTCCATAGAAATACTGTTTTCAAAACAATTAGAAAAAATTACAGGGTTGAAAATACATTTTTACAGCCTATACTTATTCTTTATATTTTTAACTTTTAATTCTGAAAATATTGTCTTTCGTTGCAATAGTGCAGTTTTGAACTGTCTGTGTTGTTCTTTATTGAATTAATTAATAAATTTTAATTTATTTAAAAAATTTGGAAAATTATTATTGCAGTACTCAATAAGTAGTAACTTGTTATACGTAGAATTATTTTTCTCTCACATTATAAATATGAATTCTTTGAATTTCAAGTACAATATTTTATTGCAAAATGTAAATTTTATAATAGTTCGAGTCTAATTCGTATTTTTCTTTTCTAGACGTCTTTATTACCGGATATGAAATCTAACCAGTTAATTGTACCAACGACTGAAGTGGTGGTTCAGTACTTTTTCGTGACAAATCTTCTTCATAAATCGATACCTATTTTATTTGTTGGACCGACTGGCACTGGGAAGTCTGTTATTGTATTAAATTATTTGCAATTTCTACCCAGAGAGAGATACGTAGAGAATATCGTGAACTTCAGTGCTCGCACCAGTGCTTCTCAAACTCAAGAAATAGTAATGTCCAAGTTAGATCGTCGAAGAAAGGGTGTGTACGGACCACCGATGGGAAAGAAATGCATATTATTCGTTGATGATTTAAGTATGCCGCAAAAAGAGATGTACGGAGCTCAGCCGCCGATTGAACTTATTCGCCAGTGGGTGGATCATGGGCATTGGTTTGATTTAAACGATACAACAATATTACAATTAGTTGATATTTTCCTAATTTGTGCTATGCTGCCACCCGGAGGAGGCTCGAACGTAGTTACGCCTAGATTAACTCGACACATGCACGTGATTGGCATTGACTTTTTCGAAGAGGCGACAATGACAAAAATTTTCTCTTCCATATTGGATTCACATTTTGCGAAAGGATTTGCCTCGGAAGTCTCAAGACTGGGAAAAATGATCGTCAATGCTACCATGGACATATTTCTCGGTGCTATAAAAACTTTTCTACCAACACCGGCAAAAAGTCATTACACGTTTAACCTGCGCGACTTCAGCCGAGTTATCAGGGGTATACTTTTGGTACCAGCTTCTAGAATGCAGGATCCGGATAAGCTGATCAGACTTTGGATTCACGAGGTGTACAGGGTTTTCCATGATAGACTGGTGGATAGCAATGACCAGGAAAGGTTGTTTAAAATGGTTCAATATACTTGTTACGATCAATTGCGACAACCATTGGAAAAAGTACTTGTTAGATTACTGGAAGAGGAAGGGAAAGAAATAAAAAGTTCTCACATACGGGACCTATTCTTTGGTAATTATATAGAGCCTGACGCTGAGCCCAAAATATACGATGAAGTGATAGATTTGGAAGATTTTCAGGAAAAAATGGATCATTATTTAATGGAATATAATATGCTTTCTAAGACACCAATGTCTCTGGTTTTATTCAGATATGCTATTGAACATATATCTCGCATTTCACGGATACTTCTGCAAGAAAATGGCCACGCTCTTTTAATAGGAATGGGTGGCTCGGGTAGGAGTTCTTGCGCCAAATTAGCAACCAGTATGTGCGAATATGTGATGCATCAAATTGAAATTACCACAACTTACGGATTTTCGGAGTGGCGAGAAGACTTGAAAAATTTACTGTTACGCGTGGGATGCGATGGAAAATCTACTGCGTTTCTTTTCGGCGATCATCAAATAAAAAATGAATCTTTCGTCGAGGATATAAACATGGTGTTGAACACCGCGGACGTACCAAATTTGTACAACACTGAAGAGAAAGCTGAAATTTTGGATAAAATGATGAACGTGATGCACAGTATTGGTGGAAGAAAAGCCGAAACTACTCCTATGATCCTTTACAATTTATTCATCGAAAGGATAATAAAAAATCTTCACTGGATCCTGACAATGTCTCCAATAGGAGATAAATTTCGAAACCGCTTGAGAATGTTTCCTTCTCTGATAAACTGCTGTACTATCGACTGGTATACCGTTTGGCCGGAGGATGCCTTGGAAAAGGTAGCTCGGATGTCACTTCAAAATGTTAATATTAATCCAGATTTACGAGAGAAATGCGTTCGTATTTCCAAACAATTCCATATAAGTATCGGTGTGGCTAGTGAAGATTATTACAACACGCAAGGTAGAAGGTACTACATAACACCTACGAGTTTCTTACAACTTATTAAATCGTTTTGTATGCTGTATGATCAGAAAATTAAAGAGATCACCATGCAACAGATGCGGTACGAAACGGGATTGGAAAAATTAGATTTTGCAGCGAGCCAAATATCAGTGATGAAAGAAGAACTACAAGCCTTGCAACCAAAGTTATTGGCGCAATCCGAACTAAGCAATAAGCTTATGATTAGGATTGAACAGGATACCATTAATATCGAAGCAAGAAAAGAAGTTGTGGCCGCCGAAGAAGCCTTAGCGAACGAGGCTGCTGCCGCTGCACAAGCTATAAAGGATGATTGCGAAAGTGACTTGGCAGAAGCAACACCTGCGCTAGAAGCTGCTTTAGCCGCACTGGACACTCTGAAACCCGCGGATATTAGTATCGTGCGTTCCATGAAAAGTCCACCTGCTGGAGTAAGATTGGTAATGGAAGCTGTTTGCGTCTTGAAAGGAGTCAAACCTGAAAAGGTTCAAGATCCGGCAACTGGTCAGGTTGTGGAAGATTATTGGTCAGCTTCGATAAGGCTACTTGGCGACATGAGATTTCTCGAGAGTTTGAAAAATTTTGACAAAGACAACATACCAGCGGCGTACATGAAAAGAATTCGTGAAAAATTTATAAACGACAGAAGCTTTCAACCCGAAGCGATTAAAAAAGTCTCCACTGCCTGTGAAGGCCTTTGCAAGTGGGTTCGCGCACTTGAAGTTTACGATCGAGTAATCAAAGTCGTCGCACCGAAACAAGCGATGCTAGCAGAAGCTGAAGCTGCTCTTGCGAAACAAATGGAGGCTTTGAACGCTAAAAGAGCGCTTCTTCAAGAAGTCAGTCAGAAATTACAATCGTTGAACGACGAATTTGCCGAGTGCATGAGAGAGAAGAAAAAGCTCGAGGATCAGATTGATTATTGCAAGAAGAAATTGGAAAGGGCTGAAAAATTGTTGGGCGGTTTAAGCGGGGAGAAAAATAGATGGCACGAAACAGCTACCACATTGGGAGCAAGCCTTCACAACGTTATTGGAGATGTTTTGTTGTCGTCGGGCGTAGTTGCTTATTTCGGAGCTTTCACAGTAGAGTACAGAAACAAATTGATCGCGGAGTGGCACAGTTCTTGCTTGGAAGCGGCAATTCCATGCGGAAGAGACTTTAATCTGATCGACATTTTAGGTAGACAAGTAGAGATCAGAGCATGGATAATATTTGGCTTACCGGCGGACAATTTTTCTGTGGAAAATGGTATAATTGTAAAAAACGCTGATCGTTGGCCGCTTATGATCGATCCACAGAATCAAGCGAACAAGTGGATAAAAAATATGGAGAAGGAAAATGATTTGGTAGTTATTAAACTGTCTGATCCAAATTATGTGAGAGTAGTCGAAACTTCTATACAGCTTGGCACGCCTGTCTTATTAGAGAATATTCTAGAGGAAATGGATGCAATATTAGAACCCGTGCTCCTTAAAAATATTTACAAAGAACGCGGTGTTTTGTACATGAAATTTGGGGAGAACGTTATCGAATATCATTCTGATTTTCGATTTTACATCACAACGCGTTTAAGAAATCCACATTATTTGCCAGAAATAGTTGTGAAAGTGACGTTGTTAAATTTTATGATCACTCCTCAAGGACTTCAGGATCAGTTGCTGGGTATTGTCGTTGCTAAAGAGCTACCCGTTCTCGAGGAGCGCAAGAATCAGTTAATAGTAGAAGGTGCGAATAACAAAAGGATATTGAAAGAAATAGAGGACAAAATTTTAGAAGTTTTATCTGTTTCGGAAGGTAATATTCTAGAAGATGAAACGGCGATTACAATATTATCTACTTCGAAAACGCTGTCAGAAGATATTGAAGCCAAGCAGGAGGTAGCTGCTAAAACGGCAATAGAAATTGATAATGCTCGTAATAAATACAAACCGGTTTCAGGACATGGGTCTGTATTATTCTTTTGTATTTCCGAACTGACAAACATCGACTCCATGTACCAATATTCTTTACCATGGTTCATTCATCTTTACGAAATGTCGATAGCTAATAGTGAACAGGGTGAAAATCTGACGAATCGAATAAAAAATTTAAATTCGTATTTCACAGCTAGCATTTACAGAAACGTGTGTCGTTCTTTACTTGAGAAGGATAAACTGATATTCTCGTTCGTTTTGTGCATCGGTCTGTTACGCGCTAATCAACGAGTGGACGAAGAACTGTGGACGTTTTTATTAGCAGGTGACCTAGCTCTGGACAATCCTTACCCCAATCCAGATTCGTCTTGGTTAACCGACAAATCTTGGTCCGATGTGGTCAGGGCTACGAATTTACCCGGACTTGGAAAATTAAAGGAATCTTTCGAGACGCAGACGTCATTGTGGAAGACCTATTACGACTCGTCCAATCCTCAAGAAGAATCTTTTCCGTATCCGTTTCAAAACGAGAGCGAAAATTTGAAGAAATTGGTAATACTTAAATGTATAAGACCGGACAAAATTGTGGCCGCAGTGCGAACTTTTGTTACACATCATATGGGACAACCTTTCGTAGAACCTCCGCCGTTTGATCTTCAAGCATGCTACAACGATTCCAGTAACGTAACTCCTCTTATCTTCATTCTTTCTCCTGGATCTGATCCAATGGCAGGATTAATCAGGTTTTCAGAAGATTATGGAACATCGAAGGAGAAATTGATGACTATATCGTTGGGACAAGGCCAAGGTCCGATAGCAGCGAACATGATAGACAGAGGGATAAAAAGCGGAGAGTGGGTGGTACTTCAAAATTGTCACTTGGCAGTTTCTTGGATGAAAGAATTGGATAGAATTTGCGATGAAATTATTGTACCAGAGAATACGCATCTTAAGTTCCGATTATGGCTAACCAGTTATCCGTCGAAGGATTTCCCGATTTCTGTTTTGCAAAATGGAGTTAAGATGACTAATGAACCACCGAAAGGATTGAAGAATAATTTGCTGAGAAGTTACTTGAACGATCCAATATCGGATATGAAATTCTTTAACAGTTGCAATAAAATAACCGAATGGAGAAACCTGCTTTTTGCGCTATGCTTCTTTCACGCAGTTATTCAAGAAAGACGTAATTTTGGACCACTGGGTTGGAATATTCCTTATGAATTCAATGAATCAGATCTGCGCATTAGTATTTTACAGTTACAGGTAAGATGGAACTATTCACTGCTAGTTTTTTATGTAGAAAAAAATCTTTTATTCGAACTCATTCTTTCAATACAGAATGTCAAAAGAAAGAGATTATAAAGATTGAGAGTGCGTATCACTTACTAATATAAGCAAAAATTAGTAGGTAACTTGTAGGTTGAAATGAATATTTTCAGAGACAAACTACCGTCCATAATTATTTGGCCACCTTCAATTTATGTAACATATACAAAATATATTTTAAATGAAGTGTTTCAACATAATTTTTATCACAATATTTCTCTCTTACACTCGTAGAATGATCACGTTTTTATGCAAATCATATTTTAAATTAATTCTACTTAGAGGTATTTACGTTATAACTGTAGGAATGTTGGGTCAGTACAAGTAAAGTTTACTCGATAAAATATATCAAAGTCTTTCATTCCACTACCGATGTTACATCAACTAATCTCTCGCACTTCGTTCTTCCACTCTTTAGTCTCTCTCCCAAACTGTTATTCTCAAACTCTCTTGCATGCCCATTTTCCATACCCATATATTTTAACACGTACAAAAATTTTCCAACAGTGTATTAAAATTAAATACACGATTCGTACCAAGAACACTGCTTGAATTAACCATGATAGAAGAACGTTATTATTTAATCCATAGGTTTGCAATTAAATAAGCCAAATATGAAGAACTTTCCAAATAATAAAACAGTGTTTCATAAGGCTTGACACTTATAGACTTTAGTGTCATTTTTACTGCATATTAGCTCAGTAATTTATTCATAATATTCAAGTTTATCCTGTCATAATATTCTGCCGCATATAGCTGTAACAAGAACAATTAAATAACCAATAACCGAATACTTTTGAGCGGTAGTTTATTTCATGTTTTTGGTAATATTATGTCTTGAATAATAAGAACATGTAGGTACTGTTTTTTGTTCTTTACACATAGACAGACAGTTTGACTATATTTTGATTTATTGGCGATACTATTTTACTTTGTTAATGTACGGTAAGAGGTATATTTTATGCTGCCATTGTTCATTTGCAACAGTGTGACATGATACTAGTGATTTATAAGATTATCTTTGTTCACATGTGTCTTCCTTGATTGTTACTTATTTAGACATTATTAAGTAGCAGTGTGTGTGCTTATTATATTTTTGGTATACATTTACCAGCTTTAAATTTAACACTAGAACTACCAGCGATTAAAGTAGACTTCTTTATACCAAAGAAATCAAAATGAAAGGTATTTGAAAAAATATCTATAATAAGGGTACCAATTCTTTGCACATATTTTTTACAAAAAATCACGGAAAATCCACATAACTACATTATTGTAAATTTATAAAATTTCTATAAGAAATTATAAACCAGTCATTTTGACTGCTTCGGTAGTTCTAGTGTTAATTCAACGAATGATGATACATATCTTAACAATTTTTTAAATAATATGTAGCAGATTTAAAATCATTGTTATATATTATTAAAAATCTAACAATCATTTTTGTACTTTAATTTTGTACTTTCTACTTTAAATTTAACTCAACGAATGATGATACATATCTTAACAATTTTTTAAATAATATGTAGCAGATTTAAAATCATTATACATTATTAAAAATCCAATAATCATTTTTCTACTTTAAGTTTGTACTTTGTACTTTAAATTTAACTCAACGAATCATGATATATATGTTAACAATTTTTTTAATAATTTATAGCAGATTTAAAATCATCATTATACATCATTAAAAACCTAAGAATAATTTTTGTACCGAAGAAGGTGTTATTTCAATTGTAGTTTCAATTCCATTCTTGCTCAAAGTTTGAATAAGTAATTATTTCGAAGTGGTCAGAATAATTTGATCTCCCACTGTATGTGCCGTGTCACTGTGAACGTGTTAATCATAACAATTTTAACATTATCATTATATATTTTAACTTAGTTTTATACTATTATTTTTTTAGCTTTTTCTAAATGATTATGACAAAGTACCATTTGAAGCACTTCTCTATTTAACGGGTGAATGCAATTACGGTGGTCGTGTGACCGATGATAAGGACAGACGTTTACTGAATTCATTAATCGAGCAGTTTTACAATGACGAAGTTATTACAAACCCGCGGTAAGTTTTATGAATACTATCTTTAAAAATAAGATAAAGTAATAATTTATTAATTTATATTTAAAAAATATATTTAAGATATTTTTACGATACTCTGTGAGAATTATTGGTCGGGAGTTAACTGGCTAATAGAAAATATAAAACAAAATAAAAATTCATGCACTCAAAATTCTAACACTAGAACTACCGACGATCAAAGGATATCTATTTGTATAACAAAAAATCAAAATAATTGTTCTTTGAAAAAATACACAATGTAAAGGAAACGATACCTGATTAATATTTTTCACAGAAAATTATGAAAAATTCTTCGAAAAGCACCACTGTACTTAACATTAAAATAAATTTTAAATAAAATATATAATTAAAATAATGATTAAAATAATAATTGATACAAAATAATTAAAATAAAATATAATATTTTTGTGCAGGCTAAAAACTGCATCGATTATTATATCAAAAAGTATAGAATTCTATTTAAAAAAAGAACGTATGATGCATAACCATGCATAAAAAACCGTATAGAAATATGTAACGTTTAATATTATTTCATTTTAGCTCGTAACGTTTTTCTCTAGGTACAACTGTTTTAAATTCTGTTTACGCTAACTATGATGGTATAGAGGGTGTTCGGCCGCTTGTGAAAAAGATTTTAACCCTTTGCCTTATTATTTTTGTAGCAGCTACGCGTGTTAACGATAGCTACTCATCGCTATAACAGCGTGTCAAATGCAAAAGATTAAAATATTGTACGTAACCGTTTGAGTGTCAAGAAGCGATTTTGCGCTTCTTCTGTTTCGCTGGAAAAGTGCCAGCGCTCTAGGCTGCGAAGCCGACAGCCGCGACAATTTCGGTTTCTGTCGACGCGCGACTTTACGGCTACAAAATATTTAAATAATATAAAAATATTATTTAAACACGCTGGTATCTATACTTATGTTCAGAAAGATTTTAGAACCAGACTGAATTAAAAAAATTGCAACTTACCGTATAAGAGCAGAAAACAGCGCAAAAGCGCTCCTTGGTATTTTTAACCCCTTGACATACAATGATGTCTGGGAGACATCATTCATTTCATGTACCATTGTAGACTTTGACGTCTCCGAGACGTCAAGAATTGTCTTCGGCGAACGCCGCGCAGTATATTATTAGATTCTTTAACTGTTTCAGTGGTGCGTTGATGCTATTTTGTTTAAAATGCTTTTCCCTAGTGTAAAACATGTCTAATTCCACTACATATTCCAAAATGTTTTGAGATGTATCATACTTTACAGAACTACTAAATTATTATTTTATAGTATTACTTAATTATTGTATGTCATATGTAACATTATATATCAACTTTATTGAATGTTATACAGCAATGTAAATTTGAAAATAAAACGTTCTGTTTCTAAGCTTGCACACGAGTGTTCACAGTTGAACCAAATTAAATGGTATTCTACGGACGCGTCGACGCGCATTTTATTTGTATGTCAAGGGGTTAATCGGAAAATAAGACAAGCGATATCGCACTGCTTGGCATTTATGGCGAGGGAATAAGTGTTGAGCGTGCCGCTCTGGCCCTAAACTGAATTAACCCTTTTAGTGCCAGCGGGCCGATTTATCGGCCCGCGGTCCTTATGCGAAAACTGCCACGGGCCGATGCGTTGTGGCGAGCTTACGTGCTGAGGGACTTTTTCTCAGCCCCGTTTGAAAGGCCTTGCTTGTTTACATTCTGATTCTTATCTCCAATTCCAATAGTATAGACCACACCATGCTTCGGTTCATTTTGTTTTTCTTCAGTCTTTCTCTGGCGTCTTTCTGGCGTCTATCTGGCGTATTATTTTGAAATAATATCTCGGTCAATAATGGCAGAGCACAAGTACGTAACAGTTTTATAATTAAACATGTTTTATAACTAAAAATTTTGCCGCACAACATTATATTTCATGTTCTTTAAGTTTCAAAAGAATAAATAGTAAAATTTTCCTCCAGGAAATCGGAATTTTGTTCCTTATAAAGCTATTCATATAAGCGCGTATATCAAATCGGCCCGTGGCATTCTTCGCATGTACTCCGTAAAACGTATGGCACTAAAAGGGTTAACGGTCTCGGGCCTCATTGAGACGAATGTCGGAGAACCTCGACTCGAGTGTCGAAGTCTCCTGTTTGTGTTGGATGTTGTGGTTGATCGTGATATTCGTGTTCTTGTGATGTTCGTGTTCTTCTGTGTTATAATAATCGTGTTCTCGTGATGTTTGATGCGATGTCGTCGGATGTTCGATGTGATCCGTTTGAATGTTGTGATTCGACTGTTGATGAATGTTGACTGTTCGACTGTGTTGTTGTGAATGTACTGTGTTCGAATGTTTACTGTGTTCTTACGTGTTCTTCTCTTCCTTCCCGATTGAGACGTCGTCTCTCGCGATGCTTCAGGAAGGGAGAGTTTTCGGGGGTTGAGACACGCGGATTGGCTAACGTCAATTTGCGATGAAGCGAAGGAGGTGGTCGTAGTGCTAATTGGTAGAAAAAATACGTAGAAGGAGGTGATCACCCCTTGGCTGTCGGACACTCGCAGGTAGTGAAGCTACCTACGAGTGCCATGTGCACGAATATCCGGGTGTCTCAGACCCTAGACGCGGCAGGTAGTAAACTTGCGAAGCGCTTCAATCTTGAACGCACATGTTTGGAAGTTACGGGCTTGAATGATCTAACGGTACGTCTCTGGCACCCAGATGTAGCGATGGGCTACGAAAAACTATTCTTTCGCGATTGACTCTATGGTGATTGATGGCTTCGCAAATTGCCTGCTGTCTTGAACGATTTCCGAATTTCCAATACGCAGCGGTATGATGATTACCGGGAAATTCCGAAACCGTTGAGGGTCGCATGAAGGCCCACGAATATCCCCTTGCCGCGTGTTGCGCGTCGCAACAATAAGATAAGCGAAAAAGCGCACCTTGGCACTTTTGGACGGAAAAACAAGAAAGACACATGGCATTCAAACGGGTAATTTACATTCGGTAATTCTTAATCTTATTAACTGAAGCTACAGTTGAAAGTAAAATTAACTTTACCGCAAATACGGTGTGTCTTCATTGCATTTGTATCATAATTCGTACCAGGAGTGTTACTCGTAATTGTAAGGCAAGGGGTTAAGGGATGATTCTAAAAGCCAAAATAAGACAAAAATAAAAAGTAACGAAGTACCTTTCGGAAGTATACCCGTATCTATATGTGAGAATGGTGAGTCTGAGGCTTGAATGTTTAATCTGGAGTGCTAGAGGTGTGAATAAAGAGTGTTTGGGACAGTATGATCGAAGTGCGAGAAACGAGAGTTTGGGCCGAGCGATAGATGTGCGAGAGACGAGTGTTTGGGCCGAGCGATAGAGGTGTGAGAGACGAGTGCTTGGGTGGAGCGATAGAAGTGTGAGAAAAGAGTATTTGGACCGAATGACAGAGATTATCGTGTGACCGAAGAGTTCCTGGGAATGCTTGAGCAAAGTGAAAGAGATTGAGAAACAAAAGAAGAGAGAATCAGGGAATATATGGATGCAGAGAATGCGCGTGCGGGAGAGTCGAGAGTGGAGAGTCAAGAAAAGTTAGTCGAGTATAGAGAGTCGAGTAAAGAGAATTAAAGAGCGAACATTGTAACACTGAGTACCTTTATTGTTCCGTCCGTAGGAACAATACGTGAGGATGGTTTGGCCAGTTTATGACAGACATTAGGGAAAAGGCTATTTTTGAAAAAAGGCGTTCGATCTTTAGCATATTTTACCGTTTGCTCGAAGCAATTAGTTTACATTTTCTTTTCGCCCTCAATAGCCGAGTATATGTCATAAACTCTGTCTTTCCTGAAGGTAATTAGAAACGGGACTTTGCGCGGTGTCCGTTCTAAATCGTGCGAGCCTGATGGAAAGACCGCCGCGTTGCCAAATCGCCGTGTCGCTACCTGGCATCGGCCTATCCTTTCCACGGAAAGCGCGCTCAGGGCGCAATGGAAGGGTAGCTGTCAGGTCAAAGAAGCACGTTGATTGACACATTAACGAATGTGAGCGAAAACCAATCAGCGTGCTTCCTTGCTCTTCCGAGTGTCATCGTTCGGATACTCGGAAGCGGAAAACAGATTCGGTCATACTGTCGAACAAGACGCACTAGATTCACCCTAGCTATCGTTCGGGCAAGGTTGAATAGATTCGTTCAAGCGTTCGTGAGCGAAACAACATAGATTCTTGCTATCGTCCGAGCAAGACGGACTTAGATTCTTGCTATCATCCGAGCAGGAGAAAACGATCTTTAAGCTTCACCGAAGAAGCAGTCATTTTTTACGCATCGAAATCGACCAACGGGTGCTAACATTCGAGCACCCAACGCGAAGCTCACGTGTTGTAGCAGTCTATCGGTCGGGACTTCTCATCATTATCTAAAGGGTTCCTTGTCATTAATTTAACGGGTAACAGTTGCGAAACGTTCGCGCACCAGCCAAGGTTGCGTCGGGCCTTACAACCCCGACCTAACATCCCTACATATATATATTTTTCACACAGGTACTGCTTTTCACCAAGCTGTATATACCGCTTACCAGAAAATACAGATCATCACGGATGTCTGAAATATATTCGTGATCTACCGATCAATCAGCAGCCAGAGGTATATGGTTTACATGAAAATGCAGATATAACGAAGGATAATCAGGAATCATCGCAGCTGCTTAAAGGTGCTCTGTTGACTCAGCCACAAATAACTGGAGTTGGAGTTGAGAGAGACGTGGACGATATCGTCTATGCTTTATGCGACGACATTTTATCCAAACTGCGAACGCAGTTTGATATTTTAGAAGTATCTGAAAAATATCCAGTGCTCTATATGAATAGTATGAATACAGTTCTTCGTCAAGAACTTATTAGATTTAACAACCTTGTCAATGTGGTTAGAAGTACTTTGGTGGGTGTACAGAAAGCCATTAAAGGGCTGGTTTTAATGTCCTCTGAATTAGAAGAGGTTTTCTTCAGTATGAGTCTTGGCAAAGTGCCTTCTACGTGGAATAAGAAGTCGTATCCTTCGTTGAAACCGCTCGGAAGTTATATCAATGACTTATTGGACAGGTTAAACTTCTTTCAAGACTGGATCGACAATGGTGCACCGATTATTTTTTGGATATCTGGATTCTTCTTTACACAATCCTTTCTTACGGGCGTTTTACAAAATTACGCCCGTGAACACAAGATTCCAATTGATAAATTAGATTTTCAATTCGAAGTAACTTCGTTTGAAGCTAATGTCAGAACTGTACCATCCTATGGAGTTTACATAAAGGTAAGCTTTTTTGATATTAATCTGTACTTGTTAACACTTAGAGAACCGTGCTTGCCACGAATAACTGTACGATAACTGGAATTCACTATCATTAGCACGTTGAGCGCCACGCGAATTCTTAGGGAAATCCCCGTCAGGCCACGCGCGCTGCTTAGAAGCGCCGGTATCGCGGTATAGCGATGCGAAGCGCGCTACTAACAGATTCAAATTTACTCGATACAGCTGTGTAAATATATTAGGGCCATTGTTTTTTATCGCAGTAAAAGATATTTACGTTTAGAATGAAATGCTTATAGACACTCATTGAACACGTTACGCGCCATCAAGAAATTAGCGGTACACCTTACAAGTTGCCGAGAAGAAGACATTCCATCTGGCAGTATTGCAACAACTTCTAAAAAACAACGAAACAAACATCAGAAAAAAACATGGAAAAGTCTCTGCAGTGCGAAAATATTGTAAATCGTGTTATGAAAAAAATGCGACACGATATGGTAGAGCAATGGCCAGAAAAATGACTAAACGAGTTGTCGTTTTTTGCGATACCTGCGAAGCACAATCGTTTTTATGTTTACCGTGTTTCAATAAAATTCATTAAAATGTCTTAATAATATAATTCTGTAATAGATAAGAATTAAGTAAATTTTAAATAAATTTTCAGTAATTACTTAAAATAATGTAAATTTTTTTAGTTTCATATCATATTTTACACTGTCAGCCACCGGTGGTTGACGCGGCCTAAACGGAAAGTTCAGTGTCAGCCACCGATGGCTGACGTGGCACTCAACGTGTTAAACCATTTTCATCATTAGCGTATATATACGCTCAATTTTCCTGAAAATTTCATTTCTTAGTATTTTCTCAAATCCAGTACAAAAAGTTTTGAACAATAAAATATAGTTAAGAATTGGAGATGAATTTTTATTTTTTTACACTTTTTATTAGGTTGGTGCATATGAAATGCCGGATTTTGATTACATGTAAATATTTGTATTCCTGTTTCCACCGTATGATTGTTTACGAGATAACCTTTTATACAGTTCGGTTATCTACTATCAGAGTTACATTATGTTCGAAACCCTTTTTCCTAAATTATGCATTTTAGCCACTTTTTAAACATTTATTCCAAGTATAAATTTTGTTGATATTCGTATAATTTTCTTATACGAACACAAATTTGACGATAATGCTGCAAAAATCACTCGGAACATAAACGGATCGTTTAGACAGAATATTGTGAGCAAGAGGAAAATTTAACATTAATTCACAAAATTCCGTTCTAGAAATTTCTCTACAAAATGATTAACGTGGTAGATTCGAAGCGTCAGTGGATAACGATGTATTGAAACCACCGATGGAAAATAATTCGCGTCGAACATCAAAAGGATTTGCTCTAAGAATGAATATTAATCATTCCACGGTATTACATCACATTTTCTAAATTGGTAAGGTGAAAAAATGACACGAGGTTACTGTTATTTGCTAAGAAAATCCGACATTTCATATGCACCGACCTAATATTTCTGTCCATTTTGTTACCGCGGACATCTTGTACATTCATTACATTCAAATGTATAAACAAATAACTATGTAATTAACATACATTTTAAATGATTTCATTTGTGAAAATTTATTAAAAATTTCAGGGTCTGTTTTTAGAAGGAGCGAGATGGAACAGACAGCTGAAAGAAATTGATGAATCCAGACCTAAAATAATGTTTGATCTCCTTCCTGTGATATGGTTAAAGCCTGGTATAAAAGCTGAATTTATTATTGAATTCGTGTATCATTGTCCTGTATACAAAACGAGCGAAAGACGTGGTGTTTTGGCTACTACTGGTCATTCTTCCAATTTTGTATTATATATTTTGCTGCCAACACACGTTGAAGAATCGCATTGGATTAAGAGAGGAGTAGCTTCTTTGTGTCAATTAGATGATTAAATTCTCAAAAAACATTTGCTATATGTTATCGACTTTATAAATAATATTAGGGTGTATTAGAAAACGTGCATTTGGCGCATTTGAGAACTTAACATTATCAAATTGAACGAACGATAGAAACATAAACAGACGAATTGTTTACCATTTTGAAGAGTAAATGTAGAGGAGGATCTGTTAAACAATGTATTAATATGCATTTCTACTTCGATATATAATTTAGGAATAATAAAAAACGATAACAGAAGTTGCACAATATTTTCTAGAACATATACAATTTTCAATAAAATTTTCACAAAAAATAGAATTCAATTTCATAATCAATTTAAAGAAAAACTAACTCAATTTATTAAGAAACATAAATTGATCAAAATTCAGGTATATTGTAAATTATTATGCAAAATAAAAAAATTCAAAATTCAAAAATTAAGTCTAATTAGTAATGTTATTACGATATTGTTATAATTTTTTTTTTAATTCTTTATATCAAATTGTGCAAAAACATCATTTATTCGTCTGTAACTTTATTCTAATATAAGTGCATAATAGAAAGCACCAGACACAAATTGTAGTGCTACTTTAATTACGCACAATTTGCGTCAGACTTTGCCATTGTGACGCTTAAAAAAAATAATTTATTGTCTTGTCTCGGGGAGCAGACTCACCGCCCCGTTCTTCTCAACAAACTAAAATATAAAAGCCTGAGCTCCTTTGACGCGATTTTACTTTTTCGTTTAAATCATACTGTGAAATAATAGAGGTTTTATTTTGCCAATCTTTATCACCTTAAAAGCAGCTAACAAGAGATTTATTTGCAATCACCTGTATTTAGAGAGTGAAAGCAGCTCTCAAAATTATGGATGGAAAATATATTTTCCTAAATATTTCGGAAACCGTTCTGAAAAGAATTGTTTAACACGTTCCGCGCCACGAAGTCATTTGGAATTTTTATTGTAAAACGAAGAACTTTGTAAAAACTGTACACCCTTTTCTTGATAATTATGGTCTTTGTATTATTTTACAGATTGTAAGGCATACGTTAGAAGCAAAATTATTTAATCGTAAAGCGTCTGGCCTGAACGGAAAGTGTCCAAATATTAGACTGGCACGGAACGTGTTAAACAAAAATTGTGCAATTTTTAATGACAGATTTAACTGTGTAATAATGTGAATTGTTTCCGAAACGTTGAGAAAAGTGTACTTTTCAACCCTAACTTTGAGGACTCTTTTCGCTATCTAAATATGGATGATTGCAGATAAAAAAGAATACGTGTCAAATATTTTTTTAAACACTGTATTGTATCTAATTTACATAAAATGTTAATCTATTTTCATGTAAATTTATGTGTACAAACTGTAGACAATATCATAAATACAGATAAATTGGAACTTTTATTTTCAAAATTATGACACAAATTATTACATTCGTAGTTATCTTACATTCTGTGTTAGATAAAGTTACATGTGCAGATTATAACAATTGTACCAATCTATAACGTTTTCGGTGCTTATAATTTCATTAATTTTCTTCAACAAACCAAAATTAAGATCCTAGGTATTGATGGAGAGTGCAACGTTTTGTATCGCTTTATGTACATCTGCTGAAAAATTCGAATCGCTTCGAAAATAATTCGATAAGTAAAACTCTGTGAAGTCTTGAATCTTAAAAACTTGGATCAGTCCTGAAAGTCATTGACGTCTCGAAAGCTCTGTGAGTATTAAATATCTTTCAAACATTTTGATTTTTGTCCAAGTAATATCACCAATATAAAACATGAAAAAAAATTCGGAAATGTATCGCGAATGTCGAAAGCATAACTGTAAAAGATATCGATAATATGGATCAGGTTTGGGAATTAACACGTTCACTGCCAACTACGAGATATCTCGTTGTGTACCGTCAATACCGACCACGATATATCTCGTAATATTTTTTCGTTCTTCAAATCATTATAAATATCTCTTCGAGATTATATTTGCAATTATAAATATTCAATTTAAGGAAGCTCTGCTGTTTTCTTTAACCGTTTGAGTCCCAAGCAGCGCGATTGCGCTCTTCAGATTTTGTGTCGAAAAATCCAAGTACATTTCGAGCGCTGTGGACAACTTGACGGTGCAGTCACCGATTGTCGAAGTAGCGCGCTCGCAGAAATGGTAGGCATTTCAAAAAGTGCTGTGCATCGCATATTGACTGAAACTTTGTGCATGTCAAAACTGTGCGCGAGATGGGTGCCGCGTTTGCTTACAGTCGAACAAAAACAGTGTCGTGAAGATGTTTCAGTCGAGTGTTTGGCGAAATTTAAAAGCAATAAAGCAGAGTTTCTTCGTCGATTCATAACCATGGATGAAACATGGGTCCATCACTTCACACCTGAGACGAAGGAACAGTCCAAACAATGGACTGAAAAAGGAGAACCAGCGCCAAAGAAGGTGAAGATATTTCCATCTGCAGGAAAGGTCATGGCATCAGTTTTTTGGGATGCGCGTGGGATGATATTCATTGATTATCTTCAAAAAGGGAAAACAATCACAGGCGAGTACTATGCAAATTTATTGCAGCGTTTGAGTGACGAAATCAAGAAAAAACGGCCGCATTTGGCGAAAAAGAAAATTTTGTTCCGTCATCGAAGTAATAAGTACTAAATTGAAACGCGGAGAAATTATCGCCAAAGAAAATAATAATGGTATTACAGTGCTGAAATGGAAAGACACGAGAGACGTTTTGGTCCTGTCGACAAAACATTCAAGCGAAATGATAAATGTGTAATCAAAAAGAGGATTTTGCCGCAAACCCAAAATTGTGGCTGAATATAATAAGGCAAAGACCTCTATTGACTTGTCGGACCAAATGAGTGCATATAGCAGTCCTTTGAGAAGAACTCTAAAGTGGTATAAAAAATTAGCTTTTGAGCTTCTTCTAAATACTGCCATTGTAAATGACTTGTTCATTTTTCAAGAAGTAACAGGAGAAAAAATATCAATCACGGTATTTCGTAGTCAATTGGCGGGTGTACTCACACGGCAGTTAGATGAAGAAATTCCAATCAAAATAAGAAGAATTATTCATAAGTTAAAAAGAAAAGAAGGAGACGCGCATAAAGTCCGAAGATATTGTTCAGGATGTTACAATAAAAATGCAAACCTATTTGGATACAAGACAGCCAAAAATTTGACCAAAAAAGTCGTGACTTTTTGCAATAGATGTAAATCTAAGCCATATTTTTGTTTAGAGTGTTTTAATAAATATCATTGAAATTACTACATTTATTTTTTAAATATGATACTGTTGGCCTCAGGGACCGACGTTAGCCAAACGGAAAGTTCGGTGCCGGTCCCAAGGGACCGTGAAAATTTCCATTAAAATGTGCCATAGTACATAGTTATTGCAATTATTCCGTGTAAAATTGCATATGTATCTCCTTATTAGCTGTTACTTGAATCTGCAGCGTGGAGTGTGACAGTCTTTCTGATAACAATTATTTCTTAAGACGTTTTATACATTTACGTAAGCATATCTGTTGGATTCAAATCTTCCCGCCAAGTCTGATAGGTCACTCCAATAATCATTAATGACTAGAGCATCGCTCTACCTTTATTTTCTTTTCTTTTATGTTCTATACTCACTTGCTAGAATACATGTAATAAAAAGTATTGTTTTATAACGCTACACTTGAATTGTTCTATACCAGTCACTCACAATATCCTAAGGGACTTCGAGACAGATTCTCTAGAACCAGAATAGAAGTATTCTTTTCCCATTTAATTCTTAACATACCATTAGTTTTTTTATAATTTGGTGAAATTTTTTAACACTATACATTCTGAAAGTTTATTCAATATAGTTATTACAGTAGTGAAATTCCTCAAAGAAATGCTTAACATAAATATTTTTTACACCAAGCACAAATGGGCTGTCGCGAAATACGCATTTCTCTTGCATGCGAAGATAACAAAACGATTCATGTACTCTTCAAACAAATATACGATTTATAATCAAAATTTCTTCGATAACAGATGATGATATCCTGAAGGCGATGGTGGATTCAGATCCTCGTCAAACAATTGAGGAATTATCATTGAAGATTGGTTGTCCATGGTCTACAGTTCAGGATCATCTTCGTCGCATAGGAAAATTGTACAGGCAAGGAATTTGGGTTCCTCGTGAATTGACGGAAACGGTGCTTGATCAACGGTGTACTATTTGCGCGTCTCTTTCGTCTCGATATGAAGCCGATCCGTTTTTGCGAATTGTATCTGGATATGAGAAGTGGGTGCTACAATAATACTGTACGAAAAAGACAATGGCTTTCTGCCGGAGAAGCACCTGTTCCGACACCTCGACCATCGCTAACAATAAAGAAGGTTCTTGTTTGTGTGTGGTGAGATTTTTCTGGAATCATACACTATGAATTGCTTGAACCTGGTCAGACCGTTGCAGCGACAGTGTATTGCGAACAACTCGAGCGAATGAAACAAGAGCTAGTAAAAAAACGATCTGTTTTGGTCAATAACAAAATAAGGATCCTTCAACACGATAACGCGAGGCCTCACGCTGCAAAAATAACACAGGAAAAAATAAGGGAGCTTGGATTGGAACTTTTACCACATCCACCGTATTCACCAGATCTTGCACCGTCGGATTACCACCTTTTCAGATCGTTAGAACATACATTAAGAGGTAAAAAATTTAACAATGTTGGAGAAGTGAAAACCCACTTGGAAAAGTTTTTCAATGAAAAATCCAAGGACTTTTTTAAAAAGGGAATCAAACAACTGCCTTTACGCTGGCAAAAAGTGTTAGAAAATGATGGAAATTATTTTGTTTATTAGTATTCAAGATTTCTTTAACCAGTTAAGCGTGTATGACGACTATATCCGTGATGGAGATGTGGCAGAATTTTGTGTCATGACGGATATAGTCGTCATGACACAAAATTTGTTACAATTTGATATTTAAATTGTAATTTTGCCGAAAACTAAATTTTATTCGTAAATTTTAATATGTTTAGAATGTTTAGAGGTCGGTACAAAATGAAACAAGCAAATAAAAATTATAAATAATTTGAATTGAATAAAATTATGTTGTTGAAATGGCACGATAATAGGGAAGTTTATCTTGTAAGTAGCGTCCATAACGACAACATCGTAGAGATACAAACAAGAAATGTAATAAAAAAAAATACCCGAAGTAGTTGTCGATTATAATAATAAAATGGGTGGAGTAGATATGAGTGACGGCATAATTATTGCATACTCAACTGCAAGAAAAAGGTTAAAGGAATATTATAAAAAAATATTTCTCCACCTTATAGACGTCATATGTTTAAATTCGTATCTAATGTATAAGAAGAATGGTGGAAAATTAAGCCGAGTAAACTTTTTATTAGAATATATTGAGGATACAGTTGCGTCGTATCCCATCGAATCGCGAAACTTATCAAAATCTCGATCAACGACATCTAATGTTTCGCGCTTGATCGGAAAACATTTCCCGGATTACATACCAGGCAGTTCAGCAACAATAAACCCTTCGCGAATATGTGCTGTTTGTTATAAAAAAAATATTAGATAAGAATCGCGGTATTGGTGTCCGACGTGCAAACTGCCACTATGCGTTGTTCCTTGTTTTCGTGAATATCACAGGACAGCAACAATTTAAATTTCCATTCATTATGCATAAATATATGTTCACATTAAGCGACTGTACAAATATTGCTAATAAAATTGTTCATTTTCTAAAATCAAGTCGTCATTTTGACCCAATATTTCAACAGCGCCACTTACTCTGTGTTTGACGACTATACTCGTCATCGCTTGACTATCGTGACACACACTGGTGCGCGCTTTGCCAAAAGGTCGCCACGCTTAACTGGTTAATAAATAAATGTTTTTCGCGAGCAAACAAAATTTTGATTACTTTTCGGTCCCCCTAATATAAAAGAAAATGTATAATGACCTTAATTTTTGTGTTATTTAGTTTCATCATTATTTTTTCAAATAAATATATCTGTGGGGAGCTAGATGAACGAGTGTGAAGACGGGTTGTGTGTGCGCGGAGAGATGGGCGAGCAAGCGGAGGGATAAAATAACACTAGAACTACCGGCGATTAAAGTAGAGTTATTTATACCACAGAAATCAAAACGATAAGTATTTCGAAAAATACCTATAATAAGGCTAACAATTCTTTATGGATATTTTTTACGAAAAATTGCGGAAAACCCTAAAAAATTCATCATTGTAAATTTCTAAAATTTCTAGAAGAAATTATGAGCAAGTCATTTTGACTTATTCGGTAGTTCTAGTGTTAAACAACTGAAGAGCGGCGAGGCGAGACTGGAGGAAAAGTGTGGCTGAGCGGCAGTTCGCGTTCAGCCTCGAGAGAAACCATTCACTGTAATTACTAAAATATATTCTTATTGATATTGTTACTGTCGTGTCCTCGTAATTTATCCCGCCATCAGGATTCCCTTTTCCGAGACATCCTCTAGGAAAACTCTAGCAATAAGCGGATCTCACATATCTTAAGACATACAAATGCCGTTCACAACTCGATTACACTGTTTTATTTTTAAAAATATCCACCTAAATTATAAAAATATGAATCGTTCGAATAATTATGAGCGGTAGTGTCTATCACAGTCCAGCGTGTTCACGCGGTTAGCGTATTATATGAAAATTTACAAAACTGTAGGAGGCAAATCTATCATATTATATACCAATGGATTGAGAAAAAAATTTCGGATTCTTTTCGTCATTATGTAAATTTCTGTATCTCTTAAAATAATGTAACAATAAATTCACAAACAAATTACTTTTTACAAAATCTGTGACCACTATTTGTTTTACCTTAAAACTCTTTGCGTGGTAAAACGTTCAATTCGGATGAGACCGTGAATCGGCACCTTGTTCAGTTTTTCGACGATAAAGACAGTTTCTTCTATAAACGAGGAATTACGAAGCTCACTGAAAGATGGCAAAAGGTCATCGAACAAAATGGGCAACATACCATTGATTGATCTTTGTTCTGTATATAAATAAATGATTTTGAAACACATAGAAAGAATGCGTCATGACTCTTCCGACTACGCAATAGAAGCAATAGACAGTCATCTATGTGTCCAAAGAAAAGAAGGAGGAATAATATATTAAACATTAAGAAATGAGAAGTACCAACATTTTTTCCCAGAACCACAGAAGACAGAACGCATGTCTGGGAATATGAAGCTTACAGGGTTTAAAAATGCTTCCTACGTAAAACCATAGTTAGACAAGAACCTTGAGGACATTATATTATTATTAGACATATTATTTCTCTTTGCATCCATATAATTTAGGGCTGAAAATAAAACGTGTTTTTAAGAAGTTCGTCGCAACCTCGATTGTGACACAGTAAAGTTTTTTTTTAAATAAAATTTCCAATCCAGGTACGTGACAAATTGGTGACAGCGGTGGGATGCTCTCATTCCGTGAAAGAAGAGTAATTCCGAAAAGAACGATTCTTAAGAAGAAAAGAAGATTACCGAGTAAGTTCCTGTCAAGAGGACGGATTCATGGAGCAAATTACCGAACGAAGAAGATTGTTGAATGAAGAACATTTTTGGGTGACGAGTGCAAGTTTTACAAGGTAAGACAAAATAAAAATGCTTTATCGAAAGCATTAATCGCCATCTCTACGATTTGACACGTCAACTAACTGCACCGG
>SMSQ01026227.1:41403-52114 GCA_019453375.1 Ctenoplectra terminalis
AAATTTTCACAAAAAATAGAATTCAATTTCATAATCAATTTAAAGAAAAACTAACTCAATTTATTAAGAAACATAAATTGATCAAAATTCAGGTATATTGTAAATTATTATGCAAAATAAAAAAATTCAAAATTCAAAAATTAAGTCTAATTAGTAATGTTATTACGATATTGTTATAATTTTTTTTTTAATTCTTTATATCAAATTGTGCAAAAACATCATTTATTCGTCTGTAACTTTATTCTAATATAAGTGCATAATAGAAAGCACCAGACACAAATTGTAGTGCTACTTTAATTACGCACAATTTGCGTCAGACTTTGCCGTTGTGACGCTTAAAAAAAATAATTTATTGTCTTGTCTCGGGGAGCAGACTCACCGCCCCGTTCTTCTCAACAAACTAAAATATAAAAGCCTGAGCTCCTTTGACGCGATTTTACTTTTTCGTTTAAATCATACTGTGAAATAATAGAGGTTTTATTTTGCCAATCTTTATCACCTTAAAAGCAGCTAACAAGAGATTTATTTGCAATCACCTGTATTTAGAGAGTGAAAGCAGCTCTCAAAATTATGGATGGAAAATATATTTTCCTAAATATTTCGGAAACCGTTTTGAAAAGAATTGTTTAACACGTTCCGCGCCACGAAGTCATTTAGAATTTTTATTGTAAAACGAAGAACTTTGTAAAAACTGTACACCCTTTTCTTGATAATTATGGTCTTTGTATTATTTTACAGATTGTAAGGCATACGTTAGAAGCAAAATTATTTAATCGTAAAGCGTCTGGCCTGAACGGAAAGTGTCCAAATATTAGACTGGCACGGAACGTGTTAAACAAAAATTGTGCAATTTTTAATGACAGATTTAACTGTGTAATAATGTGAATTGTTTCCGAAACGTTGAGAAAAGTGTACTTTTCAACCCTAACTTTGAGGACTCTTTTCGCTATCTAAATATGGATGATTGCAGATAAAAAAGAATACGTGTCAAATATTTTTTTAAACACTGTATTGTATCTAATTTACATAAAATGTTAATCTATTTTCATGTAAATTTATGTGTACAAACTGTAGACAATATCATAAATACAGATAAATTGGAACTTTTATTTTCAAAATTATGACACAAATTATTACATTCGTAGTTATCTTACATTCTGTGTTAGATAAAGTTACATGTGCAGATTATAACAATTGTACCAATCTATAACGTTTTCGGTGCTTATAATTTCATTAATTTTCTTCAACAAACCAAAATTAAGATCCTAGGTATTGATGGAGAGTGCAACGTTTTGTATCGCTTTATGTACATCTGCTGAAAAATTCGAATCGCTTCGAAAATAATTCGATAAGTAAAACTCTGTGAAGTCTTGAATCTTAAAAACTTGGATCAGTCCTGAAAGTCTTTGACGTCTCGAAAGCTCTGTGAGTATTAAATATCTTTCAAACATTTTGATTTTTGTCCAAGTAATATCACCAATATAAAACATGAAAAAAAATTCGGAAATGTATCGCGAATGTCGAAAGCATAACTGTAAAAGATATCGATAATATGGATCAGGTTTGGGAATTAACACGTTCACTGCCAACTACGAGATATCTCGTTGTGTACCGTCAATACCGACCACGATATATCTCGTAATATTTTTTCGTTCTTCAAATCATTATAAATATCTCTTCGAGATTATATTTGCAATTATAAATATTCAATTTAAGGAAGCTCTGCTGTTTTCTTTAACCGTTTGAGTCCCAAGCAGCGCGATTGCGCTCTTCAGATTTTGTGTCGAAAAATCCAAGTACATTTCGAGCGCTGTGGACAACTTGACGGTGCAGTCACCGATTGTCGAAGTAGCGCGCTCGCAGAAATGGTAGGCATTTCAAAAAGTGCTGTGCATCGCATATTGACTGAAACTTTGTGCATGTCAAAACTGTGCGCGAGATGGGTGCCGCGTTTGCTTACAGTCGAACAAAAACAGTGTCGTGAAGATGTTTCAGTCGAGTGTTTGGCGAAATTTAAAAGCAATAAAGCGGAGTTTCTTCGTCGATTCATAACCATGGATGAAACATGGGTCCATCACTTCACACCTGAGACGAAGGAACAGTCCAAACAATGGACTGAAAAAGAAGAACCAGCGCCAAAGAAGGTGAAGATATTTCCATCTGCAGGAAAGGTCATGGCATCAGTTTTTTGGGATGCGCGTGGGATGATATTCATTGATTATCTTCAAAAAGGGAAAACAATCACAGGCGAGTACTATGCAAATTTATTGCAGCGTTTGAGTAACGAAATAAAAAAAAAACGGCCGCATTTGGCGAAAAAGAAAATTTTGTTCCGTCATCGAAGTAATAAGTACTGAATTGAAACGCGGAGAAATTATCGCCAAAGAAAATAATAATGGTATTACAGTGCTGAAATGGAAAGACACGAGAGACGTTTTGGTCCTGTCGACAAAACATTCAAGCGAAATGATAAATGTGTAATCAAAAAGAGGATTTTGCCGCAAACCCAAAATTGTGGCTGAATATAATAAGGCAAAGACCTCTATTGACTTGTCGGACCAAATGAGTGCATATAGCAGTCCTTTGAGAAGAACTCTAAAGTGGTATAAAAAATTAGCTTTTGAGCTTCTTCTAAATACTGCCATTGTAAATGCCTTGTTCATTTTTCAAGAAGTAACAGGAGAAAAAATATCAATCACGGTATTTCGTAGTCAATTGGCGGGTGTACTCACACGGCAGTTAGATGAAGAAATTCCAATCAAAATAAGAAGAATTATTCATAAGTTAAAAAGAAAAGAAGGAGACGCGCATAAAGTCCGAAGATATTGTTCAGGATGTTACAATAAAAATGCAAACCTATTTGGATGCAAGACAGCCAAAAATTTGACCAAAAAAGTCGTGACTTTTTGCAATACATGTAAATCTAAGCCATATTTTTGTTTAGAGTGTTTTAATAAATATCATTGAAATTACTACATTTATTTTTTAAATATGATACTGTTGGCCTCAGGGACCGACGTTAGCCAAACGGAAAGTTCGGTGCCGGTCCCAAGGGACCGTGAAAATTTCCATTAAAATGTGCCATAGTACATAGTTATTGCAATTATTCCGTGTAAAATTGCATATGTATCTCCTTATTAGCTGTTACTTGAATCTGCAGCGTGGAGTGTGACAGTCTTTCTGATAACAATTATTTCTTAAGACGTTTTATACATTTACGTAAGCATATCTGTTGGATTCAAATCTTCCCGCCAAGTCTGATAGGTCACTCCAATAATCATTAATGACTAGAGCATCGCTCTACCTTTATTTTCTTTTCTTTTATGTTCTATACTCACTTGCTAGAATACATGTAATAAAAAGTATTGTTTTATAACGCTACACTTGAATTGTTCTATACCAGTCACTCACAATATCCTAAGGGACTTCGAGACAGATTCTCTAGAACCAGAATAGAAGTATTCTTTTCCCATTTAATTCTTAACATACCATTAGTTTTTTTATAATTTGGTGAAATTTTTTAACACTATACATTCTGAAAGTTTATTCAATATAGTTATTACAGTAGTGAAATTCCTCAAAGAAATGCTTAACATAAATATTTTTTACACCAAGCACAAATGGGCTGTCGCGAAATACGCATTTCTCTTGCATGCGAAGATAACAAAACGATTCATGTACTCTTCAAACAAATATACGATTTATAATCAAAATTTCTTCGATAACAGATGATGATATCCTGAAGGCGATGGTGGATTCAGATCCTCGTCAAACAATTGAGGAATTATCATTGAAGATTGGTTGTCCATGGTCTACAGTTCAGGATCATCTTCGTCGCATAGGAAAATTGTACAGGCAAGGAATTTGGGTTCCTCGTGAATTGACGGAAACGGTGCTTGATCAACGCCGTACTATTTGCGCGTCTCTTTCGTCTCGATATGAAGCCGATCCGTTTTTGCGAATTGTATCTGGATATGAGAAGTGGGTGCTACAATAATACTGTACGAAAAAGACAATGGCTTTCTGCCGGAGAAGCACCTGTTCCGACACCTCGACCATCGCTAACAATAAAGAAGGTTCTTGTTTGTGTGTGGTGAGATTTTTCTGGAATCATACACTATGAATTGCTTGAACCTGGTCAGACCGTTGCAGCGACAGTGTATTGCGAACAACTCGAGCGAATGAAACAAGAGCTAGTAAAAAAACGATCTGTTTTGGTCAATAACAAAATAAGGATCCTTCAACACGATAACGCGAGGCCTCACGCTGCAAAAATAACACAGGAAAAAATAAGGGAGCTTGGATTGGAACTTTTACCTCATCCACCGTATTCACCAGATCTTGCACCGTCGGATTACCACCTTTTCAGATCGTTGGAACATACATTAAGAGGTAAAAAATTTAACAATGTTGGAGAAGTGAAAACCCACTTGGAAAAGTTTTTCAATCAAAAATCCAAGGACTTTTTTAAAAAGGGAATCAAACAACTGCCTTTACGCTGGCAAAAAGTGTTAGAAAATGATGGAAATTATTTTGTTTATTAGTATTCAAGATTTCTTTAACCAGTTAAGCGTGTATGACGACTATATCCGTGATGGAGATGTGGCAGAATTTTGTGTCATGACGGATATAGTCGTCATGACACAAAATTTGTTACAATTTGATATTTAAATTGTAATTTTGCCGAAAACTAAATTTTATTCGTAAATTTTAATATGTTTAGAATGTTTAGAGGTCGGTACAAAATGAAACAAGCAAATAAAAATTATAAATAATTTGAATTGAATAAAATTATGTTGTTGAAATGGCACGATAATAGGGAAGTTTATCTTGTAAGTAGCGTCCATAACGACAACATCGTAGAGATACAAACAAGAAATGTAATAAAAAAAAATACCCGAAGTAGTTGTCGATTATAATAATAAAATGGGTGGAGTAGATATGAGTGACGGCATAATTATTGTATACTCAACTGCAAGAAAAAGTTTAAAGGAATATTATAAAAAAATATTTCTCCACCTTATAGACGTCATATGTTTAAATTCGTATCTAATGTATAAGAAGAATGGTGGAAAATTAAGCCGAGTAAACTTTTTATTAGAATATATTGAGGATACAGTTGCGTCGTATCCCATCGAATCGCGAAACTTATCAAAATCTCGATCAACGACATCTAATGTTTCGCGCTTGATCGGAAAACATTTCCCGGATTACATACCAGGCAGTTCAACAACAATAAACCCTTCGCGAATATGTGCTGTTTGTTATAAAAAAAATATTAGAAAAGAATCGCGGTATTGGTGTCCGACGTGCAAACTGCCACTATGCGTTGTTCCTTGTTTTCGTGAATATCACAGGACAGCAACAATTTAAATTTCCATTCATTATGCATAAATATATGTTCACATTAAGCGACTGTACAAATATTGCTAATAAAATTGTTCATTTTCTAAAATCAAGTCGTCATTTTGACCCAATATTTCAACAGCGCCACTTACTCTGTGTTTGACGACTATACCCGTCATCGCTTGACTATCGTGACACACACTGGTGCGCGCTTTGCCAAAAGGTCGCCACGCTTAACTGGTTAATAAATAAATGTTTTTCGCGAGCAAACAAAATTTTGATTACTTTTCGGTCCCCCTAATATAAAAGAAAATGTATAATGACCTTAATTTTTGTGTTATTTAGTTTCATCATTATTTTTTCAAATAAATATATCTGTGGGGAGCTAGATGAACGAGTGTGAAGACGGGTTGTGTGTGCGCGGAGAGATGGGCGAGCAAGCGGAGGGATAAAATAACACTAGAACTACCGGCGATTAAAGTAGAGTTATTTATACCACAGAAATCAAAACGATAAGTATTTCGAAAAATACCTATAATAAGGCTAACAATTCTTTATGGATATTTTTTACGAAAAATTGCGGAAAACCCTAAAAAATTCATCATTGTAAATTTCTAAAATTTCTATAAGAAATTATGAGCAAGTCATTTTGACTTATTCGGTAGTTCTAGTGTTAAACAACTGAAGAGCGGCGAGGCGAGACTGGAGGAAAAGTGTGGCTGAGCGGCAGTTCGCGTTCAGCCTCAAGAGAAACCATTCACTGTAATTACTAAAATATATTCTTATTGATATTGTTACTGTCGTGTCCTCGTAATTTATCCCGCCATCAGGATTCCCTTTTCCGAGACATCCTCTAGGAAAACTCGAGCAATGAGCGGATCCCGCATATCTTAAGACATACAAATGCCGTCCACAACTCGATTACACTGTTTTATTTTTAAAAATATCCACCTAAATTATAAAAATATGAATCGTTCGAATAATTATGAGCGGTAGTGTCTATCTCGCGCGATCACAGTCCAGCGTGTTCACGCGGTTAGCGTATTATATGAAAATTTACAAAACTGTAGGAGGCAAATCTATCATATTATATACCAATGGATTCAGAAAAAAATTTCGGATTCTTTTCGTCATTATGTAAATTTCTGTATCTCTTAAAATAATGTAACAATAAATTCACAAACAAATTACTTTTTACAAAATCTGTGACCACTATTTGTTTTACCTTAAAACTTTTTGCGTGGTAAAACGTTCAATTCGGATGAGACCGTGAATCGGCACCTTGTTCAGTTTTTCGACGATAAAGACAGTTTCTTCTATAAACGAGGAATTACGAAGCTCACTGAAAGATGGCAAAAGGTCATCGAACGAAATGGGCAACATACCATTGATTGATCTTTGTTCTGTATATAAATAAATGATTTTGAAACACATAGAAAGAATGCGTCATGACTCTTCCGACTACGCAATAGAAGCAATAGACAGTCATCTATGTGTCCAAAGAAAAGAAGGAGGAATAATATATTAAACATTAAGAAATGAGAAGTACCAACATTTTTTCCCAGAACCACAGAAGACAGAACGCATGTCTGGGAATATGAAGCTTACAGGGTTTAAAAATGCTTCCTACGTAAAACCATAGTTAGACAAGAACCTTGAGGACATTACATTATTATTAGACATATTATTTCTCTTTGCATCCATATAATTTAGGGCTGAAAATAAAACGTGTTTTTAAGAAGTTCGTCGCAACCTCGATTGTGACACAGTAAAGTTTTTTTTTAAATAAAATTTCCAATCCAGGTACGTGACAAATTGGTGACAGCGGTGGGATGCTCTCATTCCGTGAAAGAAGAGTAATTCCGAAAAGAACGATTCTTAAGAAGAAAAGAAGATTATCGAGTAAGTTCCTGTCAAGAGGACGGATTCATGGAGCAAATTACCGAACGAAGAAGATTGTTGAATGAAGAACATTTTTGGGTGACGAGTGCAAGTTTTACAAGGTAAGACAAAATAAAAATGCTTTATCGAAAGCATTAATCGCCATCTCTACGATTTGACACGTCAACTAACTGCACCGGAAAGGAAAAAGGATCAGAAACAGAATCAGCAGTAATTGTAACTAACCAACTCCCTTATATTATGACGAGCGAGGACCGAGGAAAGCACCAGAAACTGGTAAACAAGGTAAGAACAATAACCATACCCCGCTAACTCATAGTCTGAGCATATAAAAGTAGAAATCAAGGAAGCGAACAATCTTAGAATTCACGAGAACCAAGTGCAGCAGAAGGTTATCTTCAAACGCGCTATGTAGTTAATGTTTTTTTAAAAACAAGATTTCAGACTTCGCCTGTGACAGTGTAATTATACGTAACTTACAATCATATCAGCTATTAGGGAAGGTTGAGCTCTAGAAGATCTCAGATATGTTGCTTCTTTATTGAATGCGAGTAAGATGTAGCTACCAGATGTAAAATATTGAGGTCCTAAAGTTAAAAATAAAGTAAAATCTTGGGAGCCAGCTACCGTAGCACAACTGTACTTGTAAGGTTAACGAACGAATACTCACGAATTTTTTAAGACCTATCAAGGCTCAAGGTTCAAGACTTATCAAAGCTCAAGATTCAAGATTTATCAAGGTTCAAGATTTAAGACTTATCAAGGCTCAAGATTCAAGATTTATCAAGACTCAAGATGTAACACTTATCAAGGCTTAAGATTCAAGACTTTTCAAGACTTATCAAGGCTCAAAATACAAGACTTATCAAGGCTAAAGATTCAAGATTCATCAAGGCTCAAGATGTAAGACTTATCAAGGCTTAAGATTCAAGACTTTTCAAGACTTATCAAGACTCAAAATTCAAGACTTTTCGAGACTTATCAACGTTCAAGATTCAAGATTTATCAAGGCTCAAAATTCAAGACTTTTCAAGACTTATTAAGGCTCAAGATTCGAGACTTAACAAGGCTCAAGATTCAAGATTTATCAAGGCTCAAAATTCAAGACTTTTCGAGACTTATCAAGGCTTAAGATTCGAGACTTATCAACGCTCAAGATTCGAGACTTAACAAGGCTCAAGATTCAACACTTATCAAGGCTCAAGATTAAGATTTATCAAGGTTCAAGATGTAAAACTTATCAAGGCTCCAGATTCAAGATTTATCAAGGCTCAAGATTCAAGACTTATCTACAACTGTACTTGTAAGATTAATGAATGAATACTCACAAATTTTTCAAGACCTATCAAGGCGCAAAATTCAAGACATATCAAGACTTTCAACAGTTTCAAATATTGAATTATGTTCTAAGTAATTCGAATTTTTATAGCATTGAAAATCTTCGAATCGGTTTGAAACTGAGATTCAGACACCCATCACTAATCCTAGGTATAACAATTCCACGCGGCATGTCCTATACAAAGTGCCGACAACTTTGTTTTTTCGCTTACACTCGTTTCACTGAGCTGAACTGAGCTCAGTAAATTCCAGGAACCAAAATTTTTTACCGGCTCGTTAATCTTTATTCAACGGACTCAACTGTCTTGATATTAACGTGGCATTACTGTGTATGGTACGATTAGACCGATCATAAAACATGCGTGTTAGCGGTCGGGAATGGCAATTAAGCGTGAGCTGGAAACAAAGATGTCGGCGAGAGTTATTTGTTAATTATTTTCACTTTTTTCCCATACAATTTGCTGCTGTTATGACTTTGAATGGTAACTTTCTTCTTCTTTCCTGCGAATGTTTGCTGCAAGGATATTAAAAAGATAATTATATGCTAGGTTGTCCAATAAGTTCTGTGCGAGTTTCATTTCATAATGAATATCTTCCAGTATCAGTTGTGCATCGACAGTGTATTCGTAACAGATTAAACGTAACTAAACCTTCTTGTAAAAAATTAAAAATTCTAGGTTATTAAGAAGTGCATGAACTTATTGTACAACTTAATTGTATATATATTTACAGTACCACTCAGATAAGAGTGAGTTTGTTTATTAGCTTTGGAAAGCTATTTCAAAACAGAATACAAAGTACAAACTGATTTCATCTGCTAAGAGATAATAAACTTAAAAAAAAAATCCTACCTTACTAACTTCAGACTTTATTAATAATTTGGTGAAACATCAAAATACAACTAACAAAGAAGGGTCTCCAAGTGTACAGTCTGATATTCATAAGTTTTTACATAAAGATAAGGTTCGAAACACTGAAGCTACTAATATAATGTTCTTTGTATCATGTAGTATAATGATCTTCTAGTATAATGATCTTTGTAACACAGATCTGTCTACGGGCTCAAGGATTGGGGTGAGCATCTACCGGATGATGCAGATATTTATCAGATACGGGTACTCTGGTGAGTACTTATGTTGCTTAGAGCGAGAAACGATAGCGATTGCTACTATTATGGGATCAGCCAGGATATGGTACAGTATACGTTCTAGATACGTACACGTATGGTGCCTAAACAATACCAAATTTTGGTAAACGTAATAAATCTCGCTCTCAATAATTGTCCACGTGATGCTGAGGAATGAAAAGTAGTGGAATGCTATGATCTGCAAACGAGTAATGTCGCAGCAAAAGGGAAAGCAGTGGACGAGACACATTCTTTTCATAGAGATCTCTCCATAAAGGTGTAAAAATAGCGGTTTACTTTATCAAAGGAAATTTGCCTTCTCTGGATTGCCACTGACAGACTGGTAGATTACAGAAATAATGACCTCCCCTCCTGTCCGATCTAGCTATGGCAAGTGTACTGTGGCAGGGCTGATTTTATGACTGTTACCTCGCATGATATCCGCCAGGGCCGTAGGCAGTCTGAGCAGGAATTAGGGTCTCATAATAGGAGAACCTGAATAGAGAGGTCGTAGGGATTCTTTGAAGATGTAGATCATCATGGTAGTTTTGCAGTTGAAAGTCCTGCACTACCCAATTTTTTGGAGGGAGAGGATTAATATATGAAGATCTCTACCGTGTAAAAAAAGGCCTCTCCATATAGCTAAGGGGTGGTGTATATACTGACAAGTTTCCTCTTTCCAGATTTGTCAGAATAGAAACTATCTAACCGATCGTACTGGTCCCGGTTTATTAAAAACCGTCCAACGAGACGAGTCATTACATGTAAACAAGTTCACGTGCTCGTCGCAGAGATAGCTCACACTATTTCGATCTCTACATACTAAGAAATACAGGTAGCCCTCCTACAACATGGCATTCTATAACACTGTTTCGCTCTAACACGATAAGAAAATTATATAACACGAAAACCTTTGTACAACACTGTTCTTCCACAGCACTGGATAACATGATTTTTGTTTAATACATTTAAAAACTAAATTACCTTAAAATAATGTGA